>CM019165.1:4428494-4512024 GCA_009733165.1 Naja naja
CATCTCTCTCCTGCCTCGTTTATGGTTGCGAGCCCTTCTTTGCAGGTGCTCTGAAGGTATTTCCTGCTTCTCTCTTTCAGGTGCTGTGCTTTTCCGATTCTCTCGTTCCCACCGTCAGGAAGGCCCTGTGCGACCCTCTGGAAGAGGTGCGAAGCGGCCGCCAAAACATTTGAACAGCTGCACTCAACAATTGGATTCCAGGCCCTCGAAGACATCCTCCCTTTCCTGCTAAAGCAGCTGGTAAGAATGGTGACCTCTTGCCACATCCCACGGGTTTCTCTCTGAGCGTCCTGGGTGGAATGGAAAGACGGCACACACTAACTTCCTGTCTGGCGATTGGCTTGGAGGGATGTCTGTTAGCCGTTACGTTGGCCGTTGATTGGGTTAAAGAACCTGCTGTCCTTCAGGTGTTCAAGATGGTAGGATTGAATTGGGACCCCAGCAATATCAGATGAGCCTTGGGTGTCATGGACTATAGAATAGCAGAGTTGAAAGGGATTTCTGGAGGTCTTCTCATTCAGCCCCTTGCTCAAGCAATACACCGCTATACCGTTTCAAGCAAACCGGCTTTCCAATCTTTTATTGAAAACATGCAGTGGTGGAGCACCCACGGCTTCATTCCGCCGACTAATTGTTCTCACTCATCAGGAAATTTCTCCTTGGTTCTAGAGTGGATCTCTACTTTGAGTTCCCATCCGTTACTCCTTGTGCCCGCTTTGGAGAATAATTAACTCTTCCTATTCCTGCTCTTCTCTTCCTCTAGGAATGTGAAGAAACCTCAGACTTCGCCCTGGATGGTCTAAAGCAGGTTATGGCTGTGAAGAGTCGAGTTGTGTTGCCATACTTGGTGCCAAAGGTCCGTTTGCATCTTTTCTTTCGGTTCTGAAAGATGCTCGCTTCCTGTTCTGTTTCTGCATCTAAATCTAACTGGGAGAGGGAGGGAGGGAGGGAGAAGAGAGAGAGAGAGAGAGAGGAGATAGATAGATAGATAGATAGATAGATAGATAGATAGATAGGATATTTGTTTTCATAGATTTTCACGGGTAAAGGTATGTAGGTCTTGGTGTATTTGGGTCTTGTCCCGTGTAAGATTGGACAAGACCCGAATATACCAAGACCTACATACCTACCCTGTCTAAAAACAAATATCCTACCTCTATGGGGAGGAAACCTTCCCTCAATCTTACATGGGACAAGACCCGAATACACCAAGACCTAGATAGATAGATAGATAGATAGATAGATAGATAGATAGATAGATAGACAGACAGACAGACAGACAGACAGACAGACAGACAGACAGACAGACAAGACACATAAGACACATGAATAGATGATAGGCAGACAGATGATAATTAGATATAGTGTAGAAGATTGACTGATTGATAGATATTGATGGTTGGATGAATGGAAAGAGATAGATCTATCTATTAACTATTGCCTATCCTATTGGATGGATGGATGGATGGATAGATAGATAGATAGATAGATGAGATAGATGATAGATGATAGTAGATTGATTGATTAATTGATAGATGATAGATAGAGAAAAAAACAAATGGACATACTGGTTTTCTTCCTTTAATATTAAATATAAAACTCTTTTCTCGTTTCCCTTAGCTTATTTCTCCTCCCGTCAACACCAGAGTCCTGGCCTTCCTCTCCTCGGTTGCTGGCGATGCTCTCACCCGGCACCTGGGTGTCATTCTGCCCGCCATGATGTCTGCCCTGAAGGAGAAGCTGGGCACAAGCGATGAACAGCAGGCAAGTTTGATTTCGAGCTGCTCATATCAGAGCCAAAAGTGCAGGTAGTCCTCAGCTTACAATGGAGCCCAAAATGGATGCTGCGAAGTGAAACATTTCGTGAAGCGAGCTTGGCCTCATTTTTACGACCTACCTTGCCCGAAGGTAACCTGGACATTGGGGGCAAAGTTGGAGATAATAAAGGGACTCCTGTTGCTTATCTGACTGTGTTGCTTTTGTGCCACGCCCCTTTGGGTCATCACAGTCCCTCAGATAACCTGGTTGGAAACCTCTTTTTATCCCAGGAGATGCTGAACTGCCAGGCTGTCATTCTGTCGGTAGAGGACGAGGCCGGGCAAAGAATCATCATTGAGGATCTCTTGGACACAACTCGCAGCGCCGAAGTCGGAAGGCGCCAAGCCGCGGCCGTCATCCTCAACATCTACTGCTCCAAGACCAAGGCGGACTACACCGCCCACCTGCGAAACCTGGTCTCAGGCCTGATCCGCCTCTTCAACGACACCAATGCCGTGGTCCTGAACGAAAGCTGGGATGCTCTCAACGCCATCAGCAAGGTAAGAGTTGGGCGTGGTCTTGGGAGAAGAAAGGAGGAGGAGCGAAGCTTTGGGGAAATGGACAACGTTGAAACGGGATGGAAGAGAATCTTGGTAGCTGGGGGTTGAGGTCTCTGAGCTGGGTTGCTTTCTTGTAGACGTCTCATTACCACATTGGGTAACATCAAATTCCCAAACGTAAATAAAGTTCCTTTAATGTCCCCAGCTTGGCCCCACTGTTCAATTGTTCTCAGTTGGAGACTAAACTCTTCCCAAAATAGTCTCCAAAAGAAAGAAATACAGTCCAAACTCAAAGAACAGATAACGGAGAAAGAAAAACCCAAAACAAACCGCACTGAAGGAATTTCCAGGATAATTAATGACAAACTTCCAGAAGATAACAAGGCACAGTCCGTTGGAAGAACGCCAGCCAAGATAAACCTCGGCCAGGAATAAAACACGCTTTGCTTCTAGCAACGCTGTGTTTAAAATGCCCCTCCTATGTACTATTCCCCCCTGCTGCAACCAGTGAGGGGATCATGGCCGCTTCCTCTCCCGTAAGCCAAGTTGTTCCCTTCTCCATTCCTCCCTGCGTGCCCTAGGATGAAGAGGGGATGGGCCTGGTTCCTCCTCTGACTGCCCAGCCGGCCTCTGCCCTTCCCCAGCCTCCTCCACAACCTCCAGAGCCGCACTTCCACTCCCTGTCAGATGTTCCTCCTCTCCCTTGGAGTCTGACTCCAACAAGGGCATGACACAGTGCTAGTGCGGAGTGGTGTTTGCGAAGAGGAGAAGAGGAGAAGCACTGTGGAGTCCTTGGTGCTCTCTGAGCTGGGTTGCTTTCTTGGGGACATTTTATAGCCCGACCTTAAGTAACATCATCAGTACTAGAGGGGAGTGAGGTTTGTAAGGAGGAGGAAGAGCACAATGGAGTCCTAAGGGTGACGTGATAGCAGTGCTCCAATATTTGAGGGATTCCTATAAAGATGAGGGAGTCAACCTATTCTTCAAAGCACCTTAAGGCAGGACAAGAAGCAACGGATGGAAACTAATCAGGGAGAGAAGCAACTTAGAACTAAGGAGGAATTTCCTGACAGTGAGAACAATTAGCCAGTGGAACAACCTGCCTCCAGAAACTGTGAATGCTCCAACGCTGGGAGTTTTTAAGCAGAGATTGGACAGCCATTTGTCTGGAATGGTATTGGGTCTCCTGCTTGAGAAGGGGGGTTGGATTAGATGATCTCCAAGCTCCCTTCCAGCTCTGTCATGGATGGATACTTCCCCCATGCAATGGAATTCTGGTTCCTTTCCTAGAAATTAGACGCCGGCAGCCAGCTGGCCCTCATAGATGACCTCCACAGGAAATCCATATGTTGCTTGATGCGCCTGCGTGCCTGGATTCTGCATTCCCAAAAAGGTAACGGCAGGGAGCAGACAAGGCTCCCAGCACCATTACTTATTATCACCTGAAGGGACCTTCTCTTCCCACAGTGTACTTGTCTCAAATTTGTCCTAAAGGTGCTTTTCTAAAGGTGTGTCATTTCTCTGTGTCATATAATCTCTGTGTGTGTGTGTGTGTTTGTCATGTTGATGTGTATATTGGAGATGGGGACCCTTTGAGAGCTGCATGCAACAGAATTCAATTTTAATGTATGCTGATTAGTGTACATTCAAAGTGATAATAAAGTTATTCTGTTCTGTCCTGTCACTTTCCATCCCATTCCATTCTAATGTAATGTTCAGTTCTATATTCTGTTCTGTTCTGTTCCATTCCTCTCTTCTCTTCTGCTCCACTCCACTCCATTCCATTTTCCTTCCTCCTCCTCTTCCTCCTTATTCTATTCTATTCTAATGTTTTATTTATTCATTTGTTCATGGTTATGTAGTGTATATTGGAGGGGAAAGCTGTATGCAATAAAATTTGAAAGCTGTATACAACGAAATTTCATTTAAATGTATGCCAATAAGTGTACATTCAAACTGACAGTGAAGTTATTCTAAGTCAAAAAGCAACTGGACTTTTCTTGGGGTTTTTTCCCCCCCTTGAAAACGTTTCACTTCTCCTCCAAGACGCTCCTTCGGTTCTAACATCTTCTTGGATAAGAAGCAAAGTGTTTTCAAAGACGGAAAGCATCTTTGTAATTAAACGTGGCAGTTGAATAGGGAAGGGACGCTGCCTTGAATGCAAGCTGCCTCTCCGCTGACCACATGTCTGCCTTGTCCCCTTCCATTCAGGGCGTGACTTCCATCCTACCTATGCTACGGGAGGGGGTCCTGACCGGCAACTCGGACCAGAAGGAAGAGGCGGCCAAAGCTTTGGGCTTGGTCATTAAGCTGACCTCTGCCGAAGCTCTGAAACCATCTGTTGTCAGTATTACCGGGCCCCTGATTCGGATCCTGGGAGACCGGTTCAGCTGGAATGTCAAGGTGGCTTTGTTGGAAACCTTGAGTCTTCTCTTGGCCAAGGTAAGCGAGGAAACGCTGGGAACGAAATCCTGAAAGAGCTTAGGAGGAGACCCTGATAGCAATAGCACTTACATTTACCCGTTTCCCCGAAAATAAGACCAGGTCTTATTTTCTTTGGGCTCAAAGTAAGCACCAGGGCTTATTTTGGGGGGGGAATTCCCCCCCCCACCAATATATGAGGGGCCACTTCGCCTTGTGGCCACCAGACGGAATGGGTGGCCAGCCGGCCTTGCAGGCTCTTAAGTTTATATTAAGTAGACTTATATTAGGTGCATGCGTTAAAAAAAACTTGCTAGGGCTTATTTTCGGGATAGGTCTTATTTTCAGGGAAATGGTATATACTGCTCCATGGTGCTTTCCAGCCCTCCTAAGCAGTTTACAGAGTCAGCATATCTCCCCCAACAATCTGGCTCCTCCTTTTACCCACCTCGGAAGGACGGAAGGCTGAGTCAACCTTGAGCCTAGTGAGATTCGAACTGCCAAATTGCAAGCAGATGGGCAGAAGTAGCCTGCAGGACTGCATTCTAACCACTGTGCCGCCACGGCTGATAGCATGGGCTTTAAAATAAATGTGGCAAGAAAGGTTGCAAAGTGAGGAATCCTGGGAGTTGAAGTCCACAGGTCTTAAAAGTTGCACACCCCTGCTTTAAAAGCAATATTGGTTGTCTTTCTTTTTTGTTCCCGAGAAAACCTAAGAGGTTCTAAAGGTCCTTGTTTACAGGTAGTCCTTGACCTACAACCACAACGAAACCCAACATTTGCATTGCTAAGTGAGACAGTCATTAAATGAATTTGGCCCCATTATACAAGGTCCTTTGCCATAGTTGTTAAGCAAATCCCTGCAATTTTGAGGTGGGTATTCAGTCGATTCGGACCAGTTCTGGAGAACCGGTAGTGGAAATTTATGGCAGTTCGGAGAACCGGCAAATCCCGCCTCTGGCTGGCCCCGCCCCCATCTATTCTCTGCCTCCCAAGTCCCAGCTGATTGGCTGGGTCTTCTTTGGTTGCCCTGCACAGGAGAACAGAGCTGGAAAGCAGGTGTCAGGGCTCCGACATCCACCCCCATTTAAATCATGAGTCTCTAGCTGCATCTCTCAGAGTTTAAAGAAGATTTATTAGGAGTGAACATGCCGGCACTGCCTGGATGTAGCCGACTCTGAGACACATCATTCATTTCACCCTTCCCCTGGTCTTCCCCCTGGAGGTATATTCTCCAATGGGACACATCCATAGCCAAGAGTCATCAATCAGGCTCTCCAGTAATAATCTTGTGTGCCAGAAGCTTCGGCTGCCTAGAAATTATCTATGAAGCATTTAAGGAATGCACTACTTCCACCACTCCTTTTCTGCTGGCAACTCTAAAAGACCAGAGAAATATTTTTGTGTTGACAGCAGGTTAGTGGGGTGGGGAGGGAATGGGGATTTTGCAGTATCCTTCCCCTGCCATGCCCACCAAGCCACGCCCAAAGAACCAGTAGTAAAAATTTTTGAATCCTACCACCGAACAGTTGTAAGGTGAGGGCTACCTGTCCTTACATCGACGTGGGTAATGGCGGTGTGTAACATGTCACCCTGACAGGTGGGCCTTGCTCTGAAGCCCTTCCTGCCTCAGCTGCAAACCACCTTCACCAAAGCATTGCAAGATCCGAACCGGGTGGTCCGTTTAAAAGCTGCCGAGGCCCTGGGGAAGTTGATTGCGATCCACGCCAAGGTGGACCCGCTCTTTACCGAACTCTTGAACGGCATTCGTACCAGCGAGGACTCTGGCATCAGGCAAGTGATCCAGCTGACTCGGGAAAAGCTGATGCTTCCTCCTCCTTTTTTCCTGTCTCTGCGTGTTTCACGCTGAAAAGCACATTTTATGCTTGTTGACATCCCAGCCTGGGTATCCAGAGAAAAGTCCAGGATCCTTAGTTAAGATTTATGTAAAAGTACCGTCACGGAAGCATTGTAATGAATGGAAATGATGTTGTATATAAGAAAAATTGTTTAATTAGAATTATTTTTTTTTAAAAAAATAGAAGATCCGTTGCAAAGCGGCACAGTTTTTAAGTGAGTCGCTCCCCAATCCTTTTCCACCTGTATGTTAAGCAAATCCCTGCAGTTTTTAAGCAAATCCATGTTCAGAATTTTGCAGCGTTGATTCAGCACCGGAAGAATAAACACAGATGGCTGATGCTTCGTTGAACATCTTTATAAACCTAATTAGATTTTACAGACCAGTTGTAGATTTCTCCAACATGGAGCAAAGACAGAAACATGTTGCAAGTAACTTTAGTAGCAACTCAGGAGCTGAGACACAGACATCAGTTTCACTTTAGTTCAGCAGGCAAGCATTATACACAGCAGAGGAGAGAAGCAGTTTCATTTTCAATAGCCAGACTCAAAACTCAACATAGCTTCACAGCTGCGGAGCTTAATATAGCTGCTACACCTAGGCCACTTTTAGTTTCAGTTTCCAAAACAGTCTCATTGGCTGACTTAGCTGCTGTGCCTATTCATTGTCTGACCTTGCTACCATGCTCTATTCCAGTTCATGAATATACTCTGACAATCCAGCTTCCTTCCTTGACTTTGGCTGTTGGAAGCCAACTGGGAAAGTTGTAAATGGTGTTAAAATGGTGACCCAGGGATGCTGCAGCGCTCATAAATGCAGAGCATGCAAGAGATGCTTCCTGTCAGGACTCCAACAAATCCACCCCATTCAAATCATGAGTCTAGCCGCATCTCTCAGAGAAAAGAAAATGATTTATTAGGAGTGACCATGTCGGCATTACCTGGATGCAGCCAACACCTGGATGTATATTCTCCAATGGGACACTTCCATAGCCAAGAGTCATCAATCAGGCTCTCCAGTAATAATCTTGCACTCCGACAACTTTGGGCTGCCAGGGTGATTATCCAGGCACTTAAGGAATGCACTGTTTTCCCCCACTCCCTTTTTCTGGCAGCTAAGAAGATCAAAGGAGTATCTTTTTAGTTGACACTTCCGTTGTTTAGTCCCTGGTTTGTGACCCCTGCTGACTTTCTGTTTTCTCTCTGCCTTTTTGTGACTTTGCAGGGACACCATGCTTCAAGCGTTGCGGTTTGTCACTCAGGGGGCAGGAGGCAAAGTGGACGCCGCTGTTCGGAAGAGCATCATCTCCATGCTCCTCAGCATGCTGGGCCACGAAGAGGTATCGCCTGTTGGAAACCCTGGGCATTGCAACACTCCCCAGTTTGTTGTTGACCGGTTCCTGGCTGGCGGGGGGGGGGGGGAATGCTGGGAGCTGGAAGTCCCCACCTCTTAAAAGTTGCCAACTTTGAGAAGCGCGGCTCAAAAAAGTTCATTTTTAAATCGTGCCAGGATGCGACTCGCATGACCTCGGCAGGCTGCTTGGCTGAAATGTGTGCCTTTTTGACGGACGATGAACTGGGCGGAGTCCTCCAGAATCATCTCCTAGGTAGGCTTTGGGGAGAAATTCCCCAAGTAACATGATTTTCTGTCCTCAGCAGCCACAAATGGGGGCCAAACATTTCTGCTGCCAAGACCATGGAGTGAATCAGGCAGTCATTAAGCGAATCCGGCTCCCCCCCCCGACTTTGTTGGTCAGAAGCCATCTGGGAGGGTCACAATTGTTGATTACGTGACCCTGGGGATAGTCAACCACCCTAAATACATACCAGCTGCCTGAATTTTGATCATAGCAGAACAGTAGAGTAACAGAGTCGGAAGGGACCTTGGAGGTCTTCTAGTCCAACCCCACGCTCAGGCAGGAAGCCCTATACCATTTCAGACAAATCGCTATCCAATCTCTCCTTAAAAGCCTCGAGTGGCACCCACAACTTCTGGAGGCAAGTTGTTCCAATGATTGTGTTCACTGTCAGGAAATTTCTCCTTAGTTCCAGATTGCTTCTCTTCTTGGTTAGTTTCCATCCATTGCTTCCTGTCCTGCCTTGAGGTGCTTTGGAGAATAAGTTGATCTCCTCTTTATGGCAGCCCCTCATATACTGGAACACTGCTGTCACGTCACCTCTGGTCCTTATTTTCATTAAGCTATTCATACCCAATCCCTCAACCTGTCATGCCCCCGGTGGAGACTGACTCCGAGGAAGAGGAGGAACAGCCGACAGGGAGTGGGAGTGTGGCTCCAGAGGTGGTGGAGGAGGCTGGGGAAGGGCAGAGGCCGGCTGAGCAATCAGAAGAGGATCCAGGCCCATCCCCTATCCATCCCAGGGCATGCAGGGAGGAGAGGATCAGGGAAAAGCATGGTCTACTCGGGAGGAGAGGGCCATGATCCTCCTCAGGGCTTAGAGCTGGGAGCTATGTATAGAAGTTTGTAACTGCGTATGCAGAATTGCTGGAGTCAAAGTTAGTGTTTCCTTTGAAGGAGGTTTATATTTGTTGGCGTTCTTCCCAAGGACTTTATCTGCTTGGAATGTATGATTACTTATCTTGGTTTGATTCGGAACTCTCGCCAACACTGTTTGTTCTTGTTTTCCTTTTGCCTCATTATTTACTTTTGGGACTTTAAACTGTGACTAATAAAACAGTTAAGTTGAAGGCATTGCCAGATTTTAATTCACGTTTTGGGTGATTTTGAGAGACTACGGGTCATCACAACCCTTCTTCATATATTTTAGCACCCAGTTCCCTAATCATCTTTGTTATCTTCTCTGCACTCATGAAACTCTGGGAATAGCAATAGCACTTAAGACTTACAGACCACTTCCCAGTGCTTCCCATCCCTCTCTAAGCGGTTTTACAGAGTCAGCCTCTTGTCCCCAACAATTCTGGGTCCTCATTTTACCCACCTCAGAAGGACAGAAGGCTGAGTCAACCTTGAGCCTGGTGAGACTCGAACTGCCAAATTGCAGGCAGCCGGCAGTCAGCAGAAGTAGCCTGCAGTACTGCACTCTCATCACTGCGCCACTGAGGCGCTCTATGCTGCCACATTCATTGCCCCTTTTAGTGACTTTGAACAGTCACTAACTGAGTAATTGTAAGCTGAGGACAACGTGCAGGGTGACTTTTTTAAAAAAATGTTTATTTGCTCAAGTTTGGATCCTGACCATAAAAGGCCTTGGCGCATTTTTCTTGGCGCGTTGATCTTGGGAAAGGACGGTTGTGATGCTGGGCTTCTTTTGTTCCACAGCGGATGTGTCCGGCATTGACTGGATGGTGAGGCATGGACGCAGCCTGGCCCTCTCGGTCGCTGTGAACACGGCGGCCAGCAGACTCTGTGCCCCCAAGTATTCGAACAGCGTCCATGAGATGATCTTCAGCAACACAGTCGCTGACCGGGTAAGCATCTCCATCTGTTATTGTATAACAGAGTTGGAAGGGACCTTGGAGGTCTTCTAGCCCAGCCCTCTGCGCAGGCAGGAAACCCTACGCCATTTCAGACAAAGGGTTGTCTAATCTCTTCTTAAAACCTCTAATGTTGGAGCACCCACAACTTCTGCAGGATCTCTTCTCACTGTCAGGAAATTTCTCCTTAGTTCTAGGTTGCTTCACTCCTTGATTAGTTTCCCTCTGTTGCTTCTTGTCCTGCCTTTAGGTTCTTCTGAAAACAGGTTGACACCCCTTCTTTGGCAGCCCCTGAGATACTGGAAGGCTGCTGTCGTCCCCAGCCCTCCTTTCCTCTAGACTAGCCATACCCAATTCCAGCAACCCTTCCCTTCCCCCAATGTGAATAATGGCAGCCATTTTAATAAGACAAAAATGGTGATTGGCCCAAAGTCACTTTTATGGCTAAGGCAGGAGTGAAACTCATGGTCTTCTGGTTTCTAGGCCACCTTCACCACTACACCAAACTAATCTCTCCTCCCATCTTCCTCTTCCTTCTCTCTCTCTCTTTTTTTCTCTCTCTCTGTCTCATCTCTCTGTCTCATCTCTCTCTCTTATCTCTGTCTTATCTCTCTCATCTGTCTCTCTCTATCATATCTCTGTCTTTGTCTTATCTCTCTCATCTGTCTCATCTCTCTGTCTCTGTCTCTCTGTCATATCTCTGTCTTATCTCTGTCTTATCTTTCTCATCTGTCTCATCTCTATCATATCTCTCTCTTATCTCTCTTATCTCTCTCATCTGTCTCATCTCTCTCTCTCATCTCTGTCTGTCTCTCTCTCTCTCATCTCTCTCTCTCTATCTTATCTGATGGCTTTTTGCTTGCTGCTGATTTCCTGGCTGCAGATCCCCATTGCCGTCAGCGGCATCCGAGGAATGGGCTTCCTTATGAAGCATCACATAGAAGCCAATGGCGGGAACCTCCCCCCGAAGCTCTCCAACCTCTTCATCAAGGTAAGGCCGCAGGTCCCATCCAGCAACCCGAAAAGGACTGGCTTGAACGGGACAACTGCACTCCAGACGTTTTAGCACAGATTTGTCCTGTGATGGGAAGGCTGGAATAATCTATGGGAGGGGTCTCCAACCTGTGGGCCGCTGCTGGGCCGTGGCCTATTCGCAAGCGATAAGTCCTCACCTTACAACTGAGCCCAAAATTTCTGTTTGCCAAGCGAGGCAGTTGTTTAGTGAGTTTCGCCCCAGTTTTACGACCTTTCTTGCCGCCGTTGCTCAGTGAATCATTGCACTTGTTAAGTAAGTCACATGGTTATTGAGTTAATCCAGCTTCCCCATTGGCCGTTGCTTGTCAGAAGATCGCTGAAAGGAATCACGTGACCTGGGACACTGCAAACGTCATAAATACGAGTCAGTCACCAAACATCTGGATTTTGATCATGTGACCAGGGGGATCCTGCAAAAGGTCTTAAGTCTGAAGCAGAATGGTCCCTTTTTTCAGCACCATTGTGACTTCGAGCGGTCCCTAAATGAACGGTTGTAAATCAAGGTGTCAGGATTCCAAGTAATAAATCCATGGCAAGCAAGACTCCGAGGCAGGTAGATTCCTCAAAGAATGATTTTATTTGGAATTATCATATTGGCACAAATCTGGTGACAACCGATTCTGAAAACTCGTTAAACGCAAAAGATTTTCTACTTTCTCAAAACAACCAGTCACATGGTCCAATCACGATGCGGTCTGGCAGCTGGGTAGCCTCACTCCACTTTCCTCCAACCAGGTGCGAGAATGACCTTGGTTCTCAAGAGAAAATATTTTTGTTCTGACCCAGGCTTCCTGAGACCGTAATTAAACACACACTTAATTAAAACAACTCTCGTTTTATTTCAACGCTGGGAATTATCTGCATTCCCAGCCTGTAATGAGTCCCAAACAGTCCCTCGAGATAAGCACCCACCTTTCTCTCCTTTGAACTGCTGCCAACAACTAGAGTGCCAAATGAACTATAAAAAACCCAACCAAAGTACAAAGTCCACACAGAGTTTCAAGGTTTAACCCGAACAGAGCGAACGACTTTGCTTCCTGCAAAGGTTTCTCTACCTTTGCACTTCCTTTATCCCTTAGGGGAGGGGCAATCACCTCCCAGCCTCTGAGTCACCCCTTTTGTTTTAGCAGCTTTGCGCACACATGCACTGGGAACAGGCTCCCCTGGGTCCTCTGCCTCACCGCTGCCAGATTGTGAAGGCTCTGGAGTCAGCACCCCACTCCCAGATGGTCCTGGCCCCATCTCTGCATTGGACGCAGGACCCTCATCCGAGTCCTCCCCAGACTCCCGGACTGGCCCATTGTCCGATTCCGCTGCCGTCTGCACAGGCTGCCGGCGAACCACAACAATTTCGTTTTGGCTACAAGATCCCCCGTATCTCTAATCCGCCCCCCCCCATCCCTCAGCTCCAGTGTGCTAACCCTGAAGTGGTCAAAAATGGCTTCGGCCAGGCCAGCTTCATAGTTGATGCAAGGACTTACCTGTAATATCTTCTCGGGGAGGGGTGGGGAGTCCAACTTATTTCACAAAAACTAGCCAGCCCTTGAAACATCTGGATCCATAAGCAGCCCCGGGCCAAGCTGAAGGTTCCTGATTCCCCCTCCCCCCCCCACCTTGCTTGTCTCAGTGTCTTCAGAATCCATCCAGCGACATCAAATTGATTGCGGAGAAGATGATTTGGTGGGCCAACAAGGCCCCCCTCCTGCCCTTGGACCCTCCCGTGGCCAAGCCCATCCTCAAGGCCCTGCTGGACAACACGAAAGATAAGAACACCAGCGTGAGGGCTTACAGTGACCAGGCCATTGTCAACCTCCTGAAGATGCGAGATGGCGAGGAGACGGTTCAGGTATTGGCTTCCTTTTAGGCGGGCGGAGGGGATAAGAGCCCAACTTTGGGCGTAAAGGCGCTGAAAGCGACGGGAGGGACAAGGCTGTCGCACGCTGTGATTATTGTGGTGGGTGCGACTCGGCAAAGCGTAGGGGTTGGGCTGGAGGGCGAGAGAAACCGCTTGATGGGTTCAGAATGGCAATTGTCTCCCTTCTCTTAGGCCATGCGGAGGCAATTTTGAAAGGCTATGCCTGCCAGTGGTTTGATAATTTCTATTTTCATGTAATAAAATGCTAATACAGTGTGCAATATGATCATAATATTGAGAATTTAATAAAGAGAGCTGGTTAGAAATAAGGAGCCTGTGAGTTCTAGTCCCGCCTTAGGCATGAAAGCTACCTGGGAGACTGTGGGCCAATCACCAGGAGACTAGGAGTTCTAGTCCTGCCTTAGGCATGGAAGCTACCTGGGTGGCTTTGGGCCAATCACCAGGAGACTGGGAGTTCTAGTCCCGCCTTAGGCATGGAAGCTCTCTGGGTGACTTTGGGCCAATCACCAGGAGACTGGGAGTTCTAGTCCCGCCTTAGGCATGGAAGCTCTCTGGGTGACTTTGGGCCAATCACCAGGAGACGGTGAGTTCTAGTCCCGCCTTAGGCATGGAAGCTACCTGGGAGACTGTGGGCCAATCACCAGGAGACTAGGAGTTCTAGTCCCGCCTTAGGCATGGAAGCTACCTGGGTGGCTTTGGGCCAATCACCAGGAGACTGGGAGTTCTAGTCCCGCCTTAGGCATGGAAGCTCTCTGGGTGACTTTGGGCCAATCACCAGGAGGGACGGTGAGTTCTAGTCCCGCCTTAGGCATGGAAGCTACCTGGGTGACTGTGGGCCAATCACCAGGAGACGGGGAGTTCTAGTCCCGCCTCAGGCATGGAAGCTACCTGGGTGGCTTTGAGCCAATCAGCTGGACCAAGGACTATTTTTGTCTCTGAACTTTTGATTTTTCTCGCAGTCCGTCTCCAAGATCCTTGACGCTGCCAGCTTGGAGCTGCTGAACGAGAGTTGCCGGCGATCCCTGAAGAAACTTGCCAACCAGGCCGACTCGGTGGAACAAATTGACGACACCCTCCTGACGTGAGAAGCAAGTTGGCGTTGCCAAGTCTCCAAGCCGACGAAAATGTTTTCATTTTTGAAAATGCTGATTGTGACAGGAGCCGGTTAAGAGGGGGAAGAAAAAAACAAAAGAAGGGGTCGGAAGACTATTTTAATAATATATATATATATATATATACATATATATACACAAATATATATATATAGATATATATATATATATATAGCCTTAATTATTGCTAGTTTAAACGAGAGAATTTGGTCTCCCTACTCCTCCTTTTTGTCTGGGGAATATATTCTAAAGCAACCCTGTAGTGAGTTAGTGGCGAATTCGCCCGTCCCTCTTGGTTGGAAGGAGACGTTTCCACTCGGGTTAAAAGCGGGAAGGAAATTTAATTTTTCTTTTTCTTTTTCGCCGAAAGCGAGTTCGTTCAGCTGGTTTGATGTGGCTCCACAGATTCTGAAAATCAGGCACATTTCAGGAGCCAGAGAAATGCAGAAGGGGGGAGTATGCAAAAGAGCTGTTTGGATGGCGATTTAATAAAAAGCTTTCAGTTGAAATCTCATTAGTGGTGCCCATCTTGGCGCGTATGAAAGCAAAAAAAACCAACCACAGTAGGTTTGCTGAAGGTTAATAAAGCGACCGACCTTCGGGAATTTAGGAATACGACTTTAAACCACCATGAGCTTGATTCACGCGATCCCTTAAGCCAGTGTTTCTGGACCTTGGCCATTTTAAGACAGGTGGACTTCAACTGCCATAACCTGAGAGGATTTGATAGTCAGAGGTCTCCAAACTTTGCAATTTTAAGACTTGTGGACTTAAAACTCCCAGAATTCCTCAAATTAGCTCTAACCCCTGATCCATGCTGGCTGGGGAATTCTGGGAGTTCAAGTCCGCCACTCTTAAAAGTTGCCAAGTTTCAGGAACACGCTGCATTAAGTCTTCAACTAAGGTCAAGACAACATTCACACAACACGGTTAACTCCGTTGCTTTCCCAGGTTACCATGATCCTGTTGTTGGATTCGTTTTGCAGCTGGCAAAAAAAAAGGGCTTCAGACACTGCAATGCTTAAATAGGGATTTTTAATCCATCCAAGTTAAATACTGTAACAAATAAGAATTGGATCCGATGAACCCTAAGGCCTGCTTTGTTCAGTGGAAGAAGCTTGATCACCATAAGGAAAGGGATCTGCTGTCCCACAGACCAGAAGTGGGCCAACTCTCTGGGCAATAGTTCCTCTCTCTCCCCTTTATGTTAAATTCAACACAATAACAAAAACATTTAAAAAGCAGAACAACAACATTGTAAGGTGATCAATTCTCTTCTTTTTGAACCTGCAACCAAAAACAACTGAGAATGAGCATTTTCGAAGTCTTCCAGTTGGATCCTTCGGCATCCACCAGAATGTGATCTCTTGGGGATTCCCCCAACAACCCTTTCTTCCATTAAGGGGATCTCCTTACTGGAGCTGTTAAGGTCACAGAGGAGGGGCGCTGTGCACACGCTTGGGGAACGGCACCCGAGCCTGCAGCCACTGCTTGTAGTCGTCTTCAGGCATATCCACAATGTATTCGCGCAGGAACTGTGATGAAAAAAATATATGTAAGAATTTGATGATCGGGTCTTTTTCCTAAGGAGATGTTGGTTCTGTTGTATTTATTCCATTGACGTTCTGACCCAGTTCCCCAAACACAACAAATCCTATGTATTAAAATCAATTATTCCTTTATTAAGAGCGCCAGCGGCCCCAGCAAAAAGTTTCTCTCTCACCGCAGGCTAACAAGTCTGTCCAGCAGGGAGATGAATAGTTGTCTGCCACCCCTATTCATCTCCGCCCTCTGCCTTTTATCCCTGGAGCTCGGGTGGGGCCTCGCTAGCAGCGGTGGCTCTTCCGTCCCAAGGACCGGCCCATAGATTTCCCCTGCTCTCCTCTCCTCTGCCTTCTGCGCAGCTGTGCCTCAGGCATTGGACCCAGCTGTTCCTCCTCTTCCTCATCAGCCACATCCAGACCTCGGGGTCTCTCTCTCTCTCTGCCAGCTCCATTCCATCTTCCCCCTTGAAGCTCCCAGGTTGCCTGGATGCTGGCCCTGACTTCCATGCCTCCTCCTGCTCTGAATTGGGTGCTGGAGGGGCCAGCAGCTGACAGGCCACAACAGCTGGGCTGTAAAAAAACCCCATCTTGCAACAACCAGAATAATGGTTCTATATTTGTATGGGGTGTCATTACAACAGGCCTGATGAACAACCTAATCTTCCTTGCACTGATAGCCTTGCCATGTCCTCCCACAGTGTCGGGCGCAAACAACCAGACGCCTGTGTAGAGATCAAACTAGCTACTCCATTGTTCTCTGCCTGTAATACAGGAATCGTCCCCAGACTGGCAAGCTTGCACATGGGAAAGGTCAGATAACAGAATAATAGAGTCGGAAGGGACCTTGGAGGTCTTCTAGTCCGACTCACTGCTCAAGCAGGAAACCCAATACCATTTCAGACTAATGGTTGTCATAAGTATGAACCTGTTGCCAAACACCTGTATTTTTGATCTCATGATCATGGGGATGCTATAAAGGTAACTCTGAAATATGGTCCTAGGTCAGGTTTTTCGGTGATGTTGTAACTTTGAATATCACTCAATGAGCTTGTAAATCGAGGACAACCTTTTGAATTCATCCTTTTAAACATTTGCACGAGAAAATAGCATTGTTTATGACTGAAGCACCTGAGTTCCTTCCCACACACACATCCCTCACCTCCACAGCTGCGCAGATGTCCGGAGAGCAAATTTCCCAGATCCGAAGTTCTCCCAAGACCTTCAAAAAAGTGGGAGGCCGGATGCGTAAGTCCGGATTCCTGGCAAACCTTTCCAGCTTCTTGAGGACTTTTTGGGTACGGCGGTCTCTCCTAATGTCATCGGGAATCCTTTCCAACAAAGTGGAAAACCTTGAAAAAAAGAAAATACTAAGCCTGACCCACTCGTAAATAGCTAGAGTAAATAACTTTATTGTCTACCACCCTTGTGTTACAAGAATCTTCCTAGACTGCTTGCCTTCCCCTGGGAATGACCAGATAATGATTCATACAGCTTGAGAGAAGTCTAGTTTATGTTGCTTGCAACTATGTGCGGATTCCAAGCTAGAGCCTCATTTGACACCCTCCTTCCAGCCTGTCTGGCAGTTTCCCGACATCAATGTTGGTGTGCAACTGATAATAATCAAGACTGTTCTAGGGGAAGGGCCCTCCTATCTTCCTGATTCCCCCAGTAACTATTACAGTTCCACAAAGCCACAAAATGTTTGGAAATTAAGTTGCTAAAATTGCCTGAATTTAGGATGATGGAAACATCTTTTCTTCCCAAGGTGCACTAAGGAACTTGGGGTTTGTTTTCAGTTGCTGTTAAGGGGATTGATGATGCCGTGACCATGATTCCTTGGTTTTCCTCTGCAGAATTACGCAACCCAAAAAGTCCAGCTCGGCCCTTTCCCCCCCTTCTCACCAGTTTTCTGATTCTGCATCTTGTTCGGGCTCTTTGCCCACCACGGACTGTTTCATTCGCTCGAGATCTTTCCGGAAGCGGGTCAGATAGTTCAGGCACAGGTATTTCTGAATGTTCTTCTCCTCTCGTCTCCTGTCAAGTGGGTTGGCGTGTTTTACACAAACATAAACATCCACATTCAGCGGTTCGAATCCCTAGCACCGCGGGACGGAGTGAGCTCCCGTTCCTTGTCCCAGCTTCTGCCAACCTGGCAGTTCGAAAGCACGTAAAAAATGCAAGTAGACAAACAGGGACCCCATTGGTGGGAAGGGAACAGCATTCCGTGCACCTTTGAAGGCGTTTAGTCATGCCGGCTACATGACCACGGAGACGTCTTTGGACAGCGCTGGCTCTTCGGCTTTGCAATGGAGATGAGCACCGCCCCCTAGAGCTGGAAACGATTAGCACGGATGTGCAAGGAGGGGAACCTTTAACTTTAACTTTTAAACATCTGAAGAAGTCTCTTAAGGCTTCCAGCATCTATAAGTGGCCTATAAGTTTAACATAAACCATCCTTTTCCCATTTTGTTGACCATTTGTGACTGTGTGTGTGTGTGTGTGTGTGTGTGTGTGTTGGGGGCAGGGAGGTCCAAGACCTGTAGAGTAAAACTAAGGTATTTTAACAACATAAATTTTGGGGCTCAACTGTGCTCGTATGTCGAGTTCTAACTCTTTTCTTACATCTCCTACAATATTTCTAAGGACATCCAAATTCATCTTCTGAATTTTTCTGCACTACATCTGAAATTTTTTTTTCTTCCTCTTTACTTACCTACTTGCTTGGTTATCGAGCGGGTGTTTTTTTGTTTTTTGTTTTTGCTTTTTTGTTTGGCTTGGCCTGACCTGCAAAGCAGATCATTGTGGCTTGCAACTTGAAAGCAACACCGAAGGGCTCAGCCTACCTACCTCTCCAGGATGTCAAGTTGATCGTGCAGCCGGAAGGCGTTTTCTTGGGCCACGTCAAAAAACAATTCTCTCATCTCATGGCACAGTTGCTGCTTCCTTCTAATGAAAGAGCTGGTGGAGGGGGGGAAGAGAGACACAATAGAAATAGAAGTAAAAAGGAAGTATAAAAATAGAAAGAACCGAATAGAAAATAATGGAATGGAATAGAAATAGAAATTTAGAATAGAATAGCGTAGAATAGCATGGAATGGAATGGAATGGAAGGGAAGGGAAGGGAAGGGAAGGGAAGAACAGAACAGAACAGAATAGAATAGATGGATGATTGATCTGATAAGAAGAGGAATAGAACAGAATACCATACCATACCGTACAATAAATACAATTTAGAATAGAATAGAGCAGAAAATTAGAATAATAGAATAATAGAACAGAATAGAATATATAGATGATTGATCTGATAAGAATAGAACAGAATAGCAATAACACTTTTATACCACTTCATACTACTTTGCAGCTCTTCCTAAGTGGTTTACAGAGTCAGCCCCCTAATAATCTGGGTCCTCCTTTTACCCACCTCGCAAGGATGGAAGGCCGAGTCAGCCTTGAGCCGGTCAGGATCAAACTGCTGGCAGTGGGCAGAATCAGCCTGCAAATACCTCATTCTAACCCCTGCATTCTTATTGGCACCTGTAACCCTACCTTTCAGGACTGCAAAGCTCGGTTGTTTTGTCATCTTCCATAAACGTCGCAGTCATGGTTTTGTCTTCTCGGACAGTCACGGCCATCGAACTACAAGCAAACAGAGACCACTTTTAGACTGACTGTCAACTCATAAAACATTTCTATGCCTGTTTTTGAGTTGCCATGAACAAGAGGGTGGGGAAGAGAAATTTGGAGGAGCCATGCAGCAGTTTAAAACCAAAAGTGCATTCCATTGTTACCTTGCAAAGATTGTAACTAAGCTACCAGAATTTCTGCCATGCAAATCTCTAATTGGAGAATGTGATTGATGACTCTTGGCTATCAATGTGTTTCGTTGATGAATATTCACCCAGAGGGGTGGAAGGAAAACAGGGTCATAAGTGATAATGAATTACGTGTCTCAGAACCGGCTTCATACAGATCATGCTGACATATTCGCTCCTAATAAATCCTTTGAAGTTTTGGAAGCTTGGCTAATAATTTAATTAGGGCAATGCCAGAATCCTGACACTGACTTTCCCTCCCTTACTTCTGATCCCCTCCTCACCTCTTTCTCTTGGCCTCCATTGAGCTTCCTTCTTTGTGAATTCCTGTACTGGTTTTATCGTCTTTCGAAGAGGTCGCCGAGCTGAAAAAAAGACCAGATTATCCTTCAGTCCCTTCGTCTTGCAGCCCTTTATTATTCTAGAACAGAGGTGTCCCGCCTTGGCAACATTAAGACTTGGGGGACTTCAACTTCCAGAATTCCCCAGCCAGCATGGAGAAACCTTCTAACCCATCGTACAGATCGACAATGATCGTAATTTTTTAAAATTGATTTTCTACTAAATACATTTCTTGGTGCTTAATAAACATTGTATTGTCTGGGTATTTAGTTTGCTTAACAGCACAAATTTACATTCTTAAATCTCCATCCCTTTCTTCCAGCCATTGGCATAATAGATTCCTTGTTTGATAATATTCTACATCTTCTTTCCGCTTAATTTTCAATGTCAATCTATCCATTTCTGCACAATCTAGTATCTTTCCTGACTATCTCTTAGTATATCTCATGGTATATCTTCATTTTTCCAGTATTGTGCGAATATAATCCTCGCTGCTGTTAAGACATGTAATATTAAACACATACTGTTCTTATCATATTTTTCTGATATTATATCTAATAAAAAATAGCTCAGGTTTAAAACCTACATGTTTCCCTATCACCTTTTCTACCCACCCTGTGTATCTTTGCCCAAATTTTTTTTGCTTTAACACCACATATGATAAAATGTGCCCATTTTTTGGTTACATTTCCAACATTTGCTAAACATATTAAACATTTTAGCTAACCTAGCTAATGTCTGTAATTGAGTCCCAAAATTACTGCTGCTAAGAGACAGCTGTTAAGTGAGTTGGGCCCCATTTTATGACCTTTCTGGCCACTGTCATTAAGTGAATCACAGTTCTTCTATTAGCCACACAGTTACTAAGTGAAATTTGGCTTCTGCCATTGACTTTGGTCATCAAAAGGTCACTAAAAGGAGATCACATGACCCCAGGATCCTGCAACTGTCATAAATATGAGTCAGTTGATCAGCATCTGAATTTTGATCACGCAACTGTGGGGATGCTGCAACAGTCATAACTGTGGAGGGGAAAAGGTCATAAGTCCCTTTTTTCCCATGCTGTCATAACTTCGGCCACTAAATGAACAGTCATCAATTGAGAACTACCAGTAATGAAGGACAGACCTTCAGGGGGCTTGCATGCAGTCAGTGGGCAGGAGAATGATTGTTGCTTACCTCTTGCCTCGTTGTCCAAATGATATTTCGCTGTCGTACATTTGTAGACTAAAAAAATAAGAAGGAGAACTTGAAGCTCAGAGGTAGGTGGAGAACAAAGCGGAGAAGGTCAGAGAAAACCTCTCCACATCCAGAGAAGATCCTTCATTCAGACGACCAATGATGCAACCATCTGACCCACTTGGGGTGGTAGCATTGAATGAGGGTTTTTCAAGACTAAGATTGGCCTTCAAAGGCTGGGAGGGCTAAGGCTGTCAGGGTATATTCATGAACTGGAACAGAGCATGGTAACAAAGTCAGCCAATGAATAGGCATAGCAGCTAAGTCAGCCAATGAGGACTGTTTGGAAACTGAAACTAGAAGTACAGCTCTGAAGCTATGTTAAGCTCTGGGTCTGTCTATTGAAAGTGAAACTGCTTCTCTCCTCTGCTGTGTGTCTTGCTTGCCAGCTGAACCAAGTGAAACTCATGTCTGTTTCTGAGCTCCTGGGTTGCTGCTCTGCTCTGAACATGTAACATGTCTGCTTCCGTTTGAGTTTGCTCCATGTTGGAGAAACCTACAACTGGTATGGTAAAATTTACTTTATGTGTTTATAAAGAAGTTAAAATGAAGCCTCGGCCATCTGTGTTTACTTTTCAGGTGCTGAATTTACGCTGCAATACTCTGAACAAAGACGCCTTAGGAGCTTCCAGCCACATCATGGCCCTTCTCCCGTGGAACGTCCACGTCAGCCCTGGGATTCAGCCCGTTTGCACCAGTTCGGGAGAACCGGTTGTTAACTTCCTGAGCAGTTTGGTGAACCGGTGGTTGGAAGAAATCATTAGGGCAGAGAACCGGTGGTGAAATTATTTGAATCCTACCACTGCTTCTAATCCAACCTCCCCCCCCCGCCCAAGCAGGAGACCCTACAACACCATTTCTGACAGGGGGCAGTCCAGTCTCTTCTTGGAAGCCTCCTGTGATGGAGCTCCCACAACTTCTGAAGGCAGCTTCTGTTCCATGGATTGATCGCTCTCACCGTCAGGAAATTTCTCCTTATTGTGAGCCCCTGCACTGGAATACACACTCTGCCCTTTGTTTCAAAACGAAGTAATAATAGTAATAATCATCATTCTGCCTTTATAACTTTAACATTGCAACTGAAGGCGGCAAACGTAGCTAAGACTCTTTCCTCTTCCTATTTTCCACACACAACAACCTTGTGAGGTGGGTTGGGTGAGGAGAGATGGACTGGTCCAGAGATACCAAGCCTGTTTTCATGCCTAAAACAGGACTAGAATTCACAACCTGGTAATTGATCCCAAATCACTCAGTGGCTATCGTGCCTAAGGCAGGACTCAAACTCACCACCTGGTAATTAACCCAACGTCACCCAGCTGGTTTTCATGCCTAAGGCGGGACTAGAACTCCCAGTCTCCTGGTGATTGATCTAAAGTCACCCAGCCTGCTTTTGTGCCTAAGGCAGGACTAGAACTCCCAGTCTCCTGGTGATTGGCCCAAAGTCACCCAGCCAGCTTTCATGCCTAAGGCAGGACTAGAACTTATTTCTCCTGGTGATTGGCCCAAAGTCACCCAGCTGGCTCTCGTGACAAAGGGAAGACTAGAACTCCCAGTCTCCTGGTTTTTTAGCCACCACTAGACCACATTGGCTCCTTACTTTTCAAGGAAAACAAAGCAAAGGAAACAAATAATGGTTCAGAGGCCCTCAAATCTTCTAGTTGGCAATCTAAGGAATGATGCCATTTACATTGTCAATTTTTGCCACTTCCTCCAGCAATCTCACAGCCCTGGGTTAAGGGAGCAGAAGTGAGGGCAACTAAACTCCCTATTACCTTTCCTTTCTAAATCCGTTTTTACTTAACTGGTCAGATTAAAAAATATTAAAAGCTATGCAAACAGCGCTGGGAGCCTTTCTGGCTAATATGCGACAAACTAACAAACGACTTTTGTAAAATGCAAACAAATGCAATTTGATGTGCTCTTTAAATTAGAGACAGTTAAAAAAAAATATATTAAAAGCTTATACAAACAGCTGGAGCCTTTCCGGCTAATATCAATAAACTAACAAAGCGACTTTTGTAAAATGCAAACAAATGCAATTTGATGTGCTCTTTAAATTAGAGACAGGCGTGCTCTCCCCCCTTTAAAAAAAAGCCAATCCCCCCCAACTTACTATTGTGGTTTTGTACTCCAAAACATGTTTTCCTTGCTAAAATTCTTAGCCACGTCTTCGTGTATCATTCGAAGTAAAGTCTGCAGGTCTGCGGAAGAGAAGGAAAAAAAATAAATAAAAATAAACCAGAGAATTAAATTCCAGGAGAAACTCACCTCTTCGGAGAGTTTGCAGCAAAAAAGCGCTGGATGGCCAAGAGGTGAAAAATAACAACTCCAAATGTGGACCAAACACACCAGGTCAGACGGATAAATCTCATGTGGCAAGTATATAATCTCAAAGAGACCAGGATGTACGTTCCAACTTATATTCGTTGCAGAAATGTCACGAAACGTCTTGTTTGTTTATTTATTTTTTTAGCATGTGCATCTTTTCAGCAAGTACAGAGCATCCTTCACCCATAACTGAGAGCTGATTGACTTTCTTCCTTTCTTAGGATGCATCATTAGAATCATACGGCTGGAAGGGACTTCAGAGGTCTTCTAGTCCAACCCCCTGTCCAAGCAAGGAGGACCTATACTATTCCAGACCGAGACCAATCTCTTCTGAAGAGCCTCCAGTGACGGTACAATCACAACTTCTGGAGAGAAGCCATCCCACTGGTCGGTTGTCCTCACCGTTATGAAGTTTCTCCTTAATTCCAGATTGCTTCTCTCCTTGGCTAGTTTCCACCCATTGTTTCTTCTCCTGCTTTCTGCTCCTTTGGAGGATAAGTTGACCCCCTCTTCTTTGTCATCCTAAGTCCTTCTTTTCATTAGACTAAAGCTAAAGGTTCCCCTCGTACCTCTGACCTATATTCTGGCTCCTCTAGGGGCGGTGCTCATCTCCATTACAAAGCCGAAGAGCCAGTGCTGTCTCTGTCGTGTGGGCTCCTGACTGAACGCTTCCGAGCGCTGGGGACCCTGTTCCCTTCCCACAAAAGATGGTCCCTATTTTTCTACTTATTTTTACCTGCTTTTAACGCTAGTTATGCTGGACAGGAGGCTGGGACAAGGGCGGGAGCTGCTCCCATAGTGGCGGCCTAGGATTCGAACCCAAAACTGCCAACCTTTCTGATTGACAAGCTCAGCATCTTAGCCACCGAGCCACCACGTCTTTCATTAGACTAGGAAGCGTGCATTATTCCTAACCGTTCTCTGTTTTAGCTCTCCAGAACCTCTTAAATGTACGCACATATTCTGCTTGCGTACAGCCCAAATCAATAGGTTCCCGGGGATATTTACAAAGCAGTTGACCTCCCCGAAATCCATTAGCACATTAAGAAACATCCACGGTGGTCCAAAATTAAATCAACCAAGAACTAATCAAAGTTCTGAAAGCCCAAGAATTAAGATGGTAAGCCTCCTTGAAAAAAGAAGAGCAAAAGTAAGCGGAATCTCACCTAATTTAAGATAAAGCGGTAAATCGATGGGAGTACAAATTAAAGACGGGGAGAGAAACCGTTCCACCAAATCTCTTTTAGAGGAATCGTGTTGTGAAGAGCATTAAAAACATTCTGTCATGCCCCTGTCAGAGTCTGAATCCAAGGAGGAAGACAAATAGCGGACAGGGAGTGGGAGTGTGGCTCCATTGGCTGTGGAGGAAACTGGGGAAGGGCAGAGTCCCAAATTTATTTGACTTGTATGCCGCCTCGAGTCCCTTTGGAGAGCAGGCGGCATACAAGTCAAAAAGAAAGAAAGAAAGGAAGGAAGAAAGAAAAAGGAAGGAAGGAAGGAAGGAAGGAAGGAAGGAAGGAAGGAAGGAAAAAAGAAAGAAAGAAAAAAAGAAAGAAAGAAAAGAAAAAAAGAAAGAAAGAAAGAAAGAAAGTAAGTAAGTCTGGCTGGCTGGCTGGCTGGCTGGGCAGAGCAGGGGATAGGTAGAACAAGGGAGAGGGACCTGGACCGGTCTGGAATCTGCCAAGGGCTCACAGTAGCTCAGAGGTTCTTCCTCCTCCTTGGTCTGCTTGCTGTAGCTGGACTCCATCTCTTCCACCTCCTTGACGCTCTCAGAGGTCGGTTGGGCTGCTTCGTCGGAGCCAGGGGTCAAGGAACTGGTGCTGGCCAAGGTGGTCTTGCTATGCGGAGAGGACAACCCGCTGATCTTGGACATGCTCCCTGTCATCTTGGGTGACTTTTTGCTGGACGTGCCCCGAATCTGCTTCTGGGTGTATCTTCTGCCCTGGAAGAATGATAAAAAGAACAACAGAGTGGGAAGGGACCTTGGAGGTCTTCTAGTCCAACCCACTCCTCAAGCAGGAGACCCTAGACCATTTCAGACAAAGGGGCTGTCCAATCTCTTCTTAAAAAACCTCCAGTGTTGGAGCATTCACAACTTACGCAGGGAAGCCGTTCCATTGATTAACTGTTCCCACTGTCAGGAAACTTCCTCCTTAGTTTGATTATTCTAACTATTCTATTATTCTACTATTCTATTCTATAATTATTCTACTATTCTATTCTATTATTATTCTACTATTCTACCACTATAAGCCTGATTTATGTACATATGCTCTCAATGTACTTATGTACTGATAAACATGCACTTGAGATAAATTCAGCGTGTCCAATCACATTTGGTCAATAAAGTCTATTCTATTCCATCCTATTCTATTCTGTTCTCACTCTGTTCTTCTCTTCTCTAATTCTCTATCTATTATTCTTTTCTATTCTATTCTATTCTGATTCCTATTCTGCTCTACTCTGCTCTTATTATATTCTGTTCTCTCTTCCTTCCGCTTCCTTCCTTCCTTCCTTCCTTCATTCTATTCCTTCTCTTCTCTTCTCTTCCTCTTCCCTTCCCTTCCTTCCTTTCTTTTTCTTTTCTTTTTCTTGTTTTTTCTTTTTATTCTTTTCCTGTTTTCTTCTCCTATTCTCTTCTCTATCCTATCCTATTCTTTCCCATTCTTTCCCGTTCTGTTCTATTCTATTCTTTCCTATTCTATTCTATTCTATTCTTTATTCTGATTTACAAAGCTACAGGGGCCAAAACAAAGCATCAACCATCCTCTTGTCACACCCAAGAAAAATTAGCCTTTTGACAGAAGCAGTTCCCCCTTTAGGAGAACCTACCTTTGCGTGCTGAAGAAAATGCTCCCATCGGTTCTTCACCGCCTTCTCTCTATTGATCGTTTTCATGCAACTTTTCCCGCCACCGTAGTCCCTGAGGAAGAGGGGATTTCATCTGCTTTCCATATCTTACGGAGATGTTCAGTCATCCGGGTCACGGTTGGTGCTTTTCCAAGAGGCAACCGGACTTCCTGGTTTTTTCTTTGAAGACGTTTCGCTTCTCATCCCAGAAGCATCTTCGGTTCTGAAGAAGAACTGAACTGAGAACTGAAGAAGCTCCTTGGATGAGAAGTGAAATGCCCTCAAGGACAAACCAAGCAAGTCCAGTTGCCTTTTGAAAAAGCAACTTTGGGACAACAGCAACAGCAACCATCCACGGCCATACAAAACGAGGAGCAGTTAATTCTGGTTAATTCTACTTCTTCTTGAGTAGTTCCCATCCATTGTTGCTTGTCTTGCACTCTGGTGCTTTGGAAAATAAGTAGCCCCACCTCCTCCCTGTGGCAGCCCCTCAATTACTGGAATCCTTCTATCATGTCATCTCTAGTCCTTCCTTTCTCTAGACTAGCCAAACCCATTATTCATATGCTTAATCTACAGGCTTTTAATCATCTTAAGTTGCTCTTCCTCACACTTTTTCCAAAGTCACAACTTCATTTTGGTAACGTGGGGACCAAAACTGGATGCTGGATTCCAGGCGTGGCCTTACTAAGGTGGTATAAAGTGGTACTAATCCTTCACGTGATTTTGATTCTGTGGCCCCTGTTTATGCAACCAAGGATTGTATTTTTGGGCCGCGGCCACACATGGCTGGCTCGTGTTTAAGGGATCATCCACACCAGGGGTCGCCAACCTTTTGGACCTCAGGGACCACCAAACTCATAATTTTAAATCCCGCGGGCCAGAGACCCTGGGAAAATCCCCCCAAAAAAAGTCTGCATGAAAATCCCCCACCCCGTTTTCCTACCGATCGATCATTCTTTATTTGGGATCGCAGGATAAAGTCTCCAGCTCTGTTCTTGGGGAGAAAGAGAGAGACTTTTGGCTTCAGGCAAGGAAAGCAGCAGAAGCAGCAGAAGTCTTTCTTTCTCTCCCCCAAACTCCGCCAGAAATGAATCTTTGCCAGTACAGCCTCTTGGAGCAGGAGGCCTGCAGTGGTCCCTGGCCCTCTGGTTGGTGACCACTGGTCCACTCGGATTCCAAGGCTTTTCAAACCAGACTATTTCCCTTTCAGTGGATCATGAATTGGCCCAGCCCAATTCCTGCAACCCTCCTTCATACGTCCTTAATCGTCTTAGTTGGCTCTTCTTTGCAACTTTTCTGGGCTCTTAACCTGCTCCAGCTCCTGAGACCTACTTGGGGTTCCAGCAGGAGATCAAGGGCTTCATGCTACTGCTGGGGTCCAGCGTCAAAGCTTCCAGGAGCCAGTTGAGGGCGCAGAGCTGACGGAAGATGGAGTCGCTGTTGAGACAGAGAAAGGCAGATGGGCTGATTGACAGTGGAAAAAAAACAACGACAACCAGGGAAGGGGCAGAATCTGGGTGGAAGCAAAGTGACCCCAACATGGAGGAAAACTTGGAGCTCTCCTGACTGAGCTCATAGATGCACACCCAAGTTTGGCTGTCATCAATTTCTCAATTTCTTTCTCCGGAGCTGCCTAATTTGCTATCATCCTCACCCGCCCTTTGCCAGAGAGATGCCTATGGAAGTCGGGGCCCCGTTTCTAGAGCAAAGGGAAAACTTGCCACATGGATTTTTACAGGTTCCTGGGAAATAATTGGGGAATTTGGCATAATTGAAGGCTGAATTGGAGCAAAGGGAAAGCTGGATCCAACCCCTTCACCCTCTCTCTGTCCCTCCCTCCCTCTCTTCCTCCTTCCCTCTCTCTGTCCCTCCCTTTCCCTCTCTCCGCTCTCCCCCTCCCTCCCTCCTGCCCTCTCGTGCCCTCTCTCCAATCTCCTTTTCCTTCCCTCCCTCTCTCCATTCCTCCCTCCTCCCTCTCCTCTCTTGCTCTCCCTCCCTCCCTCCTTCCTTCTTCTCTTCTTTAAACAAACAGGAGCCCATGGCAGATTTTACCCCTTTGAGACAGAATGAGAGAGAGAAAATATAAGGTGAGTGGCTCAACCTACAAATGCGCCTCTGGATGCTTTTGTGACAGCAAGCCATTATGGATGGGGGTGAAAGGCCGGGCCATTTTCTTCTTCTTCTTCTTTTCTGTCTCGCTTACCAAGAAGCCTCCTGTTAAGAAGAGCCTGGAGAAAAAAAAGAAAGAAGAAAGAGAAAGAGAGAGAGAGAGAGAAGAGAAGAGAGAACGTTTATAACTTCTGCCAGAGACGCTGTCCCCAGCCAGGTTTTTCTCAATCTTGGCTACTTAAAGTGCTAATTCCCCATCCAGGTGTTTCTCAACCTTGGACACTTTGAGGTGTGCGGACTTCTTTAACGCCCAGAATTCCCCATCCAGGTGTTTCTCAACCTTGGCCATTTTAAGGTGTGTGGATTTTAACTTCCAGAATTCCAAAGCCAGGGGTTTCTCAACCTCGGCCACTTTAAGACTTGTGGACTTCAACTCCCAGAATCCCCCAGCCAAACGCTTCTCAACTTTTACTTCTTTAAAGTGTGTGGACTTCAACTCCCAGAATGCCCCAGCCAGCCATGCACCTGAATGTAAAATTAGACCAGTGTAGAGAACTTCCAATTCCTATTGTCCACAGTCAGGGTGGTAAGAGAAAGGTGAGGTCAAAACCCAAAGCAGCTACTCAGTGGAAGAGAGGCCATCGGTCAATGAAGCAGGAGAGAGGTTGAGAGCACCTACTCGGGTTCAGATTCAGAGTCTTCCTCCGAGGATGAGGATGGGTAGCGAGGGGGCTGAAACTCTGTTCTTCTCTTCTCCGCCTCCTTCCGCTGTTCCAGGCTGGATACGTTCCTCCTCTTGATGGACTCTCGGCGAAGACTATGGAAATATCCCCGCCCGATCTTCACCGAGTTGATTAGATGCCTGCCGAAAAGGATCAGGTGTGAAACAATGCGGAAAGTGGACGCGACTCTCCAAGCATGGTGGAGTCCACTCGGCTGCTTTAGCTGAAAGTCACCCAAGTTCACCCAGCCAGCTTTCATGCCTAAGGCGGGACTAGAACCAGGGGTGGGCTGCTGGGGGGCTCGCAGGGGCTCAGGAGAGCCCCTAGCTAAGACTCTGTGGGCTCAGAGAGCCCCTAATAACCTCAGAAAGACAAGCAGCAAGGGAAAGCTCTGAATAGGCTTAACTGAAGTTCTGGGCAGTCAGCCAAGAGCATTTCACACCTCGTAAAAATGTTGCAAGCTAGATAAACAATCCACTCAGCGCTTGCTTGGTATTTCAATCAACTGGCTGGCCCCACCCCTCCCCTCCCAGGAGTCTCCACACGGCCCATTTTCAATGGAGGCAAGTGCAGGGTCCGTGCGGAGGCTCTGGGGGGGGGGGGAAACGGGCATTTCATTTTGCTGGCTCATTGGCAAGTTGAGACACATTAAAACTTTGAAAGAAGCCAAGCGGTTCGATCTTGGCAATTCCAGTATTTGAGGGGCTGCCCCCCAAAAAGAGGGGGTGGGGGTCAACTTATTTTCCAAAGCACCAGAAGTCAAGACAAGAAACAACGGATGGAAACGAATCAAGGAGAGAAGCAATCTGGAATCAAGGAGAAACTTCCTAACAGTGAGGACAATTAACCGGTGGAACAGAAGTTGCCTCTTGAAATTGTGGGAGCTCCATCACTGGAAAGAATAGATTGGACAATCTTTGGAATGGTATAGGGTCTCCTGCTTGAGCAGGGGGTTGGGCTAGAAGACCTCCAAGGTCCCTTCCAGCTCTATTCTGATCGAATTGTAAGTAGCTGCATGGTGAGTTGGCCATGGCAAGTTATTGTAGACCCATTAATAGCTCCAAAATTTTATTTATTGATTGATTGATTTGATTTGTCAATCACTTACAAGATAACGGGCATAAGTATAAATGTGAGTAAGAATACAGGAAATAGGTACGAATAAAGGGGGACAATAGGACAGGGACAGGAGGCACGATGGTGCACTTATGCACGCTCCTTACAGACCTCTTAGCAATGGGGTGAGGTCAATAGCGGTTAGTTTGAGGTTAAAGGAGTGGGGGTTAGAGGATGTAACAACAGAGTCAGGTACTGCATTCCAGGCATTGACCGCTCTGTTGCTGAAGTCGTACTTTCTGCAATCAAGTTTGGAGCGGTTTACTTTGAGTTTGTATCTGTTGTGTGCTCTTGCATTGTTGCGGTTGAAGCTGAAGTTTTTTTGGACTGCTGCCGCAACGTATTGGCACTGCCCTCGTTAAAATGCAAATGCATTTAAAACGAACTCTTTGCAATACATCTATTAGAGTAATTGAGCGCCGACCAACCGTACGTTGCAAACACATATTTCCTGCCACCTGCCAGACAAGGGCAGTGTCTTCCTTCTGAATGAATAACCTTGTCAGCGGAGGGGGGAAAAAACAAAGAGCTTTTCTCGAGAGCTGATCATTTGCAGCCGCAGAATTCCCCAGCTGCTTTACGAAGTGAAATTAACATAGATAAAGGTCAGCCTTGTGCTGCTGCCCAATAAAAATGACCCAGCGATGAAGGAAGTGTAGAAGTTGACTGTAAATGTATTTTGGGGAGGGGTTCGGCGAGGCTGAGACCTGCGTTTCATTACATTTTAAACCCGAGCGATTTGTTAATTCCAACAAGAGCTTTTTGACCAAGGATCGAGATGAACGTTTGCTTCCGGCATTAGCGAGGTCTGGAGTCAAAACGTCAACTATATTTAACGATGAAATGCAAGCAAAGGCAATCGATTCCCTTCAGCTCAGCGGGAAGCCTCAGCTGGGCTTTAATGAAAATTTCAAGAAGCATTGCATGGGAAGTGAGAAGTGGCTGACCTGTACATTCAGCGGAGGGTTGTACGTTGCTCTCGGCCTTCGAGGTATAAAATCTAAGCCTTCAGAGATGCAAAGCACTTTTCAAACAATGGTGTGATGACCCGGAGTGTAACACAAACGTTACAAAATCCAAAACGTAAATAAATGTCCTTTAATGCCTCCAACTTGGCCCCACTGTTCAATAATTCTCAGTTGGGGATAAAACGTACCCAAAAATAGTCTTCAAAAGAAAGCAATACAGTCCAAACTTAATGAGCAGACAGAGGTGAAATAAAAAACCAAAACAAACTACGATGAAGGAATTTCCACAACGGACCAGGATAAGTAATTACCAAATTCAAGGAGATAACAAGGCACAATCTGTTGGAAGGACGCCAACCAACATAACTTCAGCCCAAAATAAAACACGCTTTGCTTCTGGCAACGCTGTGTTGTAATCATCTCTCTTATATACTATTCTCCCCAGCTGCAACCAATGAGGGGGATCATGGCCGCTTCCTCTCTCATAAGCCAAGTTGTTTCCTTCTCCATTCCTCCATGCATGTCCTAGGATGAAGAGGGGATGGGCCTGGTTTTCCTCTGACTGCCCAGCTGGCCTCTGCCCTTTCCCAGCCTCCTCCACAACCTCCAGAGCCACACCTCCACTCCCTGTCAGATGTTCCTCCCCTCCCTCAGAGTCCGACTCTACCAAGGGCATGACAAATGGGTTTACCGAAGCTTACTGGAGGGCTGAGAAGCAGAGAAAAACAGGTCTAGGATAACTCCCCACGGAACAACTTAACGTGCAATAACTGTACCCTAGACCTGTTCCTCTCTTAATAGTATTAGTAATATTCATTGTGATGACCCAGGGTGGGATATAAAAGCAACCAAGTCACAAAAAACAGGTGAAGTCCCTTTAATTCCTTCAACTTGGCTTTAAAGTTCCAATTATCATTGACTGGAGAAAAAACTCCCCCACAAACAGTTGCGAAAAGGAAGAACTTCCGCTCAAACTCAAAATACATATAAATTATAAATAGGTGGCACGCAGCGCCATTTGTGCAGGCACACGAGCCCCAGGCAAACTTACCTCACTGTGCATACACGCGCCTCCTTGCTGAATTTTGGCCTGCCAGAGGCTTGAAGGAAGCCTCTGCAGCCTTTTCAGGCCAAAAAATAGGCCCGTTTTGTCACTTCCGGTATTTCTGGAAATACAAAACGGGCCTATTTTTCGGCCTGCAAAGGCTGCCGAGGCTTCCCTCAAGCCTCTGGCAGGCCGAACAAGGCCTCAAATGGGCCGAAAATCAGCTGGGAGGTGCAGTGCAGGTAAAGGGGGGGTGTGATCGCCTGCATTGCCTTCTGGGTGCTGGCATATGAGTGTGCGTGCATGCGCGAGCACGAAATTTTTGGCACAGAAGCTCAAAAAGGTTAGCCACCACTGCCCTATACCATTTCAGACGAATGGCTGACCAATCTCTTCCTTAAAATCCTCCAGTGTTGGAGCATTCACAACTTCTGGAGGCAAGTTGTTCCACTGATTAATTGTTCTCACTGTCAGGAAATTTCTCCTTGATTGCCCCAATTCAAGCATGAACTTTGGAAGTTTGCAAGGCTATCAACAGGGAGGTATAAGACAGAGAATCAGTCGTGACTGATTCGCGACCTTAACGCTTCACTGAAGTGTCTTCACTAAACGTTACTTTGCAAACCCGACAGCGGCTGTTCGATGGAAAAAACATCTCCACTCATCCACGAAGCGGCTCACTTAAAAGAAATATCTGGGCCTAACAGAAACCCGAGTCGCCATAAAATTAAACCATGTCGGTCTTCTTCACCGTTACTCCTTTGATCACCCCGGGAAGAAATGCCTCAGTGGACATCACCTTCCCCTGGGAGGGAACGCTTTGATTTATTTATGAAAAGTTTATGAAACAAATCAACCAACAGAAGTGGTAGCTACGGAAGTAGGAAAGGGGGAAAGGGAACAAAAAAAATGGAAAAGATAAAAAGTAATAGAATGTCAAGAAATAAACAGGGAGGTTGCCATGGCTGGGAAACCCAAAATTCTGTATCTCATAAGGAATTGAGTGTATTGGAATATGGTATCAGTTTTTTTTTTTAAAGAAAATGACTGGCAGTCTCTACAAAACCCAGGACAGGACGTTAATATCATTAATCCGTCATTATTTTGAGGATAAAGGCATGGACAGGTGATCTCAACTTAGGACCACCGCTTGAGACCAACGTGAGTCCTTTCGCGAGAGAGGGCGGCATATAAACCCCCAAAATAAAATAAAAATAAATTTTTATTTGGCCCAAAGTTACCCAACAAGTTTTCATGCTTAAGGTGGGACAAGAACTCACCGTCTCCTGGTGATTGGCCCAAAGTTACCCAGCTGGCTTTTATGGTGAACGCAGGACTAGAATTCACCATCTCCTGATGATTTCACCTTAAGGCAGGAGTAGAGCTAATGATAAGCCTTTTATTTCCTTTGTGTGATGCTCTCCGAAAAAGCAGTGAAAAGAGAAAGAGAGAGAGAAAGGGAGGGAGAGAAAGAGAGAGAGAGAAAGAAACAGAGAGAGAGAGAAAGAGAGAGAGAAGAGGGGGGGAGAGAGGAAAAAAAGACAGAGAAAGAGAGAGAGGTATGTTTTGTGTGTGTATATGTATATGTATATAGTTCATAGTTGAAGGTTAGTTTCTGGGCATTCTGTGTTTTCCTACCTCATCTGTGCGAGGTCTCTAGGCAGGTTTCTCAAATCCTTCTCTATATGTCGAATAGGCAGAAGTTTCTTCTCTGGTTCCAGGACCTAAATAAACAAATGCCAGCAGACACGAAAGGAAACTGCAATTCAGAATAACCACTTCTTAATTTTCCCTCTGCTTCGGGAACGAGTGAGCAACTGAAAATAACCTGAAGCAGCAGCTATATCTCCTCTCAGCCTAAATTCTGGGAAACTTAAAAAAAAAAAAGTGGGGGAGGGAAACTTTGCAATAGAGTTTCCATGGCAATGTCTTGGCCATTTTGGACATTATCTTGACTTGTTTGGACCCTGGTCCTGTGGGCATTCCTGCCCGCAGGGCCAGCTGGGACCCGCTAATCCAACATTTCATGGATCGGGATAAAACTTACCTTTGGCTTCAACTTTTTCAAAAACTCGGTTTCCACCGTTTCCGCTAATTCTTCCAGAGCAACTTCCTCTTTGTAGACATCCTGAAATGAGAGGCAACAGGTTGGTTGGCTGGCACATCGTCTTGGCGTATTTTTTATTTGTTTATTTTTATTCATATTTATATGCCGCCCTTTTCCGGAGACTCAGGGTGGCTTACAATTTTGGGGATACAACCCAATGCGCTCAGCAATAGCCTTCCTTCCATTGTATATGCCTACTTCTTACTAAGCGGCATTTTTACAAAGTCAGCTTATTGCCCCCAACAATCTTGGGTCCCCAGTTTACCTACCCCGAGAGAAAGGAAGGCTGAGTCAACCTTGAGCCTGGTGGGATTCGAGCCTGCACTAATTGCAGGCAGCTGGAACTTAAGTGCTAGGCACTTAACAGCCTGCACCACCAAGGCCCTTATTTCCTTTGTATGATGCTCTCCGAAGAGCATCCGAAGAGCGTAAAGAATCAGTGGGGGAAATCACCCAGGACATGACATTGATCATGCAAAATCATCATCTTATTTTAATGACCCTATATTTCCAGGGTGGAGTCTGGGCAACTGAATGGAGCTAGCAGAGTGTTTTAATGGCCAGATGCTCTTCCTGTCACCAACGCGGAGTTTTGTTTACCAGATATATTCTCATTGTCCCCAGAGAGAGAAATATCTGCGTCTACCAAGGATCAAATTCACAGCCTCCTGACTGTGAGGCATGGGCTGCACCTCTACGCCATGGCTCACCACTCCTATTCATCACGCAAAATAACCTTTTCCAACCTTAGCAGCTTTAAGCTGTGTGGACTTCCCAACTTCCAGAATGCTGGCTGGGGAATTCTGGGAGTTGAAGTCCACACAGCTTAAAGTTGCCAAGGCTGGGAAACCTTGTTGTAAACACGTCCACATTATAATCTGGAAAGGGGATTCTGTATGGCAGCGAGGAAACGTTTGGCGTCTCTTAGTTGATGGGATGTTTATGAATATTCCTGGGCATCAGATCCTTTAGCAGCAGCTGTCTGTGCAAGGCGATTTTTTTTTTTAGAGAGCGGCTGCTAATTATAAACTTGGCTATAGAGCCTGGAGAGAAAACTCTTCGGTCATGGGTTCTCCATAACATTTTGAGGAAGGAAGGAAGGAAGGAAGGAAGGAAGGAAGGAAGGAAGGAAGGAAGGAAGGAAGGAAGGAAGGAAGGAAGGAAGGAAGGAAGGAAGGAAAAGAAGGAAGGAAAGAAGGAAGGAAGAAAGAAAAAGGCAATTATGAGGAAGAGGAAGAAAAAGAGAGGAGGATGAGGGTTTTCTGTAATATTTTGAAGAAAGAAGGAAGGAGATAAAGAGGAGAAGGAGGAAGAGGAGAAAGGAGAAAAAGAAGGAGGAAGAGGAGGAGAAGAAGCAGCAGCAGCACATATCATATTGTGTTGACATTTTAATGATCACACAGATAGATGATCCTCAGGACAGTCTCTCCCTAACCCCGGAAGAGGAGGAGGAGGAGGAGGAAGAGGAGGGGGAGGGGGAGGAGGAAGGAAGGAAGGAAGAGAAGAAGAAGAAGAGGAGGAGGAGGAGGTGAGGCTTTGCTGTTCTGTTACTGACAAATCTTTCCACTTGTTCTCTCGGGGCTAAGTGACTGTTTTCAGGGCTCGCTTTAATCTTTGATCTAACAATGCAATGTTTACTCTTTGATTCTGAGCAACTTTGAGACCTTTTAACAGGGAAAAAAGAGAGACAGACATCAAATGTTTCAGGGGCTGCCCTCATGCTCGTATTGACTAGATCAGATTACTCTTTCCATCTTCCAACTCTTTGAAGAACCTTCCTTTTATCATTGCTACTCTAATTAAAAAAAGTCATATATATACTCTCTCTCTCTTTCTTTCTCTCTGTCTGTCTCTCTCTGTCTCTCTCTAACAGCCTCCAACAGCTGGCTTGACAAAGATGAATATTTATGTAGCTCATGGCATATCTTACAGGGACTAGCCATAGATACTAACCTTTCACCTAGATCAACAAAACCCAATGAAATATAAATTTTGAAAAGATCTGCGTTCAAATACCAATGTCTAGGCCAGCCGTGGGCAAACTACGGCCCGGGGGCCGGATCCGGCCGTTCGGCTGTTCTATCCGGCCCGCGGAGCCGAAAGAGCGGTGGGTTCTCTTGCTCTCCCAGAAGGCTACGTGAAGTAATCTAACTTTTAGATTAGTTCACACAAACACTCCATCCATGCTTTTGTTCCGGCCCTCCGGTCCAGTTTAAGAACCCACTGTGGCCCTCGAGTCAAAAAGTTTGCCCACCCCTGGTCTAGGCCATCTAATCACTGAAGCACAACATTGTTGATATATTAAAGAAATCAGATACTGGACTGAGCCGCTGTGGCGCAGTGGTTAGAGTGCGGTACTGCAGGCTACCTCTGCTGACTGCCGGCTGTCTACAATTTGGCAGTTTGAATCTCACCAGGTTCAAGGTTGACTCAGCCTTCCATCCTTCCGAGGTCGGTAAAATGAGGAGACCCAGATTGTTGGGGTAAAGATGCTGACTCTGTAAACCACTTAGAGAGGGCTGTAGAGCCCTGTAAAGCAGTATATAAGACTGAGTGCTATTGCTATTGCTTTGCTCTTCCTTTCCTTTCCTTTCCTTTCCTTTCCTTTCCTTTCCTTTCCTTTCCTTTCCTTTCCTTCCCTTCCCTTCCCTTCCTGTGCAGTAGGTAGAAAGCAGTATTGCAGGCTAACTGCCCACAGTCAGGAGTTTGATCCTGACTGGCTCAAGGCTGACTCAGCCTTCTGTCCTTCCAAGGTCAGTAAACTGAGGACCCAGATTGTTGGGGTTTGCAAGAGGTTGACTCTGTAAACCGCTTAGAGAGGGCTGTAAAAGCACTCTCAAGTGGTATAGAAATCTACGGACTATTGCTGTTGCTATATGCCCTTAGCTTATAGCCGGTTGCGATGAGATCCACAGTTTGATTTGACACCCCACAGTCACACCGAGGGGGGAGGATACTCTGCCCCCATTTATCCAGAGAGTCCTGGCAGAACACAGGTGTGAATCCTGTTCAGGATTGTCCACACGCCTTCCTATATCTTTGACTTTGCTGGTCAGAAGTTTGCCAAAGTTGATCGTGGGACTCCATAACCATCATCGATAGGAACCAGTTACCAGGTGCCCAAATTTGGATCACGTGACTATGGAGATGCTACAACGGTCGTAAGCATGAAAAAAAGCACTTTTTCCCCAGTGCTGTTTGTAACTTCGGTCACTAAAGGAACGGTTGTAACTCAAGGACTACCTGTGCTGCGTTTTAAGGCGGAAATTCGCAGGAGATTCAGAACGATGGCAGAGAGTGTATTCCACGTACGCTTTGCTAATTGAAAAGGAATAAAAGCTATCATATTTTGCCTGTTTCGGCGAGGCGCTCCAAACTCAAGACTGTACATTTTTCTTAAAGAGACTTTTAAAGTATGCATTATTAATGTTAATTGCTAATGTCTGTCTGCCATTTCCACCCCCCCTCTCTCTTTTTCTTTCTTTCTGGTATTCAGATTTATTTTTCACTAATTCCTCACGCCTGTAAGAAACACAAAAGCTTAATTAAAAGTGGCAAATCAGCGGAAGCAAAACATGAAATGAATTAGATGAGCTCGAGAAATTCTCCAAGCCTTCGGGGATTTCAAACTAGGCTTCGTCGGGCAGGGGAAATTTCCGCTGAATAATATGGTCTGGATCAGGCTGTGTCCCATGAATTCTGCTGGGCTAGGATGCCCCTGGCTCTAGGAAGCTATAATGAGACAAAAAAACGACAAGGAAAAAAAATAAAAATAAAAATGAAAGTGGAGTTGGTTAATACCACTTTACAGTGCCTTGGTAAGGCCACACTTGGAATACTGCAATCAGTTTTGGTCACCACGATGTAAAAAAAGATGTTGAGATTCTGGAAAGGGTGCAGAGAAGAGCGACAAAAATGATGAGGGGACGGGAGGCTAAAACATGAAGAACGCTTGCTGGAATTGGGTGTCTAGTTTGATGAAAAGAAGGATCCCTTCCAACTCCGTTATTCTATTCTATTCATGGTGCTGATCAAAAAGAGGAAGAAGTGAGGATGAGCAGAATCAATCAGCAGAGAGCTAGAAGGGACCTAGGAGGTCTTCTACCATGTTTCCCCGAAAATAAGACCTACCCCGAAAGTAAGACCTAGCACTATTTTCTAAACCTGCCCCAATATAAGACCTACCCCGAAAATAAGACCTAGTGTAAATCTCCAGTTCCAGGAAGACTTTTCAGGGAGCAACTGTGCACCCGCGAAACACCCCCCCCTACACACTCACACCCACTATTTGGCACCATAAATATATAAGACCTACCCCGAAAATAAGACCTAGTGTGTTTTTGGGAGCCAAAAAAAATATAAGACAGTGTCTTATTTTCGGGGAAACACGGTAGTCCAGCCCCATCTGCTCAAGCAGGAGACCCTATCACTGGAGGCTTTTAAGAAGAGACTGGACGGCCACCTATCCGAAATGGTTTAGGGCCTATACCATTTCAGACAGGTGGCTGTGCGGTCTCTTCTTAAAAACCTCCAGTGATGGAGCACCCACAACTCCTGGTTAGTTGTCCTCCCTTTTAGGTAGTTTCTCCTTAATTCCAGGTTACTTCAACCCTGGATTAGTTTCCACCCATTGCTTCTTGTCCTGCCTTCAGGTGCTTTGGAGAATAGCTTGACTCCCTCTTCTTTGGGGCAGCCCCTCAAATATTAGAACACAGCTATCATGTTACCCATAGTCCTTCTTTTCTCTAGATTGGCCATACCCAACTCTTGCAACTGTCCTTCACATGTTGTTGTTGTTGTTTTTTGTCTCCAGGCAAAAACTGCAGCAGGAACGGTTGTGCAATGGTGCGAAAACCCACTTAGCCACTGTCTTGCTTAGCGGCAGAAACTTTGGGCTCCCTCGTGGTCGCGTGTCAAGGACTCTTTATACCTGCGTCCTAGTTCAGTTTTTCTCGTAAGGTTTTCTTTTCTGCAAATTCCCCGTTAAAGCACGTTTCTTCCCACAGAGAAAATGCGCCCGGTGGAGGATTTGGCTAGCTTTAATTTCAGGCTCTTTTCTGCAGATTTGCCAAAAAATTCGTTTTCCAATGCAAAACTGCCGTCCGGATTCGCCTTGCCTGAGATCAAATGCTTGTTAATCCTGGCTTGTAGCAGGATTTCGGTTTCTCCTGGTTCGGCTGTCGTAGGACCCCTCGTAACAGGAACAATCTCAAAGGCCTCTTTTCATTCCTTGCAGTGCCCAGAAGCGTAATCCTGGGTAATGTTATATTTTCTATAATTTATCAGCTACGGTGGGAGGATTCTGCACTTAATGGCCTTCTAAAAATAGTTCCTAATGAATACTGTTAAAACAACAAGCAGGAGAGAGGTTTGCAATGGTGCTCATAAGGGGGAAACCCTCTCTGCTGGTGCATACACCGATATCGACATTTTTTGTTCGCTGCATCGTGTTTTTATTCCGACCAGTTTTTTTCTTTCTCCCGTCTGCTAAGAACATGCAGAGCTGCTGCCTCGTGGTCCTTGGCCTGCCTACTTCTGGAATACTGTGAATAAACATTAGCAGAGATGCTGTGCGGTATAATTGGATTGCTGCTTTTAAAATGCACGGGCTGTTTCCGACATAAATCCAATTAAAGTCTTACTTAAATTTAGGCTGGGAAGAATTCCGGAGTTATTTGATTCGCCCTTGGTCTTATTCACCCTTGCAATGTAGTATCTGAAAAGCAACATTTTCCCACCCACCCACCCACCCACCCTTGTATAGTCTGCATTTAAAAGAGAAAACATGAGAGAGAGACAGAGAGACAGAACAAGAGAGAGAGAAAACGAGAGATAAGAACTAGAGAAAGAGTGAAAGCATGAGAACAAGAGAGAGAGAGAATGAGAGAAAGAGAGGATGAGAGGGAAAGAGAATAATATACAGAGAGTAAGAGAGAATGAGAAAGACCTGAAAGAGAATGAAAGAACGAGAGACAGAGAAAGAATGAGACAGAGAGAATAAGAATGAGAGAGACAGACAGAGAATGAGAAGAGACTGAGAATGAGGACGAGAGAGAATGAGACAGAATGAGAATGAGAACAAGAGAAAGAATGAGAGAGTGGAGAGGGAAGAGTGACAGAGAGAGAGAGAGAGAGAGAGAACGAGAGTCAGAGAACCAGAGAATGAGAGAGAGATAGAAACAAATACAAACTTGTTAACTTCTGGACTCCAACTTTATTGCCTACTGTCCCGACTGCCAGTGCTACGTCGAATTGGGCACCTGATAACTCCTTTTACAAGAGTTGTCAGCCGCCAGCAAAGATTAAAAAGCCATCATTAATTATCTCCTGGAGCTCGCTGAAAAAGCGGGTTCCACCTTTCGCAGCAAAGATCCGTGGTCTGTCACTGGCCTTAGAACAGAACAGAACAGGAGACTTGGAAGGGACCCTGGAGGTCACCTAGTCCAACCCCCCTGCTCAAGCAGGAGACCCTATACCATTTCTGACAAATACTTGCCCAATCTCTTCGTGAAGACTTCCAGCGATAGAGCACCCACAACTTCTGGTGGCAAGCAGTTCCACTGGTCAATTGTCCTCCCTGTTGGGAAGTTTCTCCTTGATTCCAGGTTCCTTCTCTCCTTGGTTAGTTTCCAACCGCTGTTTTCTGGTCTTCTGGTGCTTTGGGGAACAGCTTGGCCCCTTCTTCTTTTGTCCTTATCCTGACTCCTTTGTGCCTCCTTGTCGGTGGCCATAAGGTGACTTTGCTTGATCGGGCTTATTATTAGTGACATTAATAAAAGGATCCAGCTGCAGCCAATGCAGTTGTTGTTGTTGTTGTTGTTTTCCTGAGGCTAAACCAGCTGCTGTGTGAGGAACTGCTGCCAGAGGCATTTGTCATCTTACATTTTTCATGTTGACAAGTTTTGAGGCATGTTTTGTTCCTGAGCTAGACTCCAACCTGACCATTTGGATATCGAACGAACGGTCCGGAGTTTGGAAGGAAAACAGCTTTTCTGGAGCCAAAATGTAGAAATGTATTAAGTGTCGGACATTTGGATAATCAGAGATTCTCACGTTAACCCATAAGCTCAGCAAAGGCTCAACTTTGGGAAAACACATCCAAGGAAACTTGATCCATGTAAAGTTAAAGGTTCCCCTCCTTGCACATCCGTGCTAATCGTTTCCGGCTCTAGGGCGCGGTGCTCATCTCCGTTACAAAGCCGAAGAGCCGGCGCTGTCCGAAGACGTCTCCGTGGTCATGTGGCCGGCAGGACTAAACGCCAAGAAGGCGCATGGAACGCTGTTACCTTCCCACCAAAGTGGCCCCTATTTTTCTACTTGCATTTTTTACGCGCTTTCGAACTGCTAGGTTGGCAGCAGCTGGGACAAGGAACGGGGAGCTCACTCCGTGACATGGCGCTAGGGATTCGAACCGCTTGAACTGCCAACCTTTCTGATCAACAAGCCCAGCGTCTTAGCCACTGAGCCACCGCGTCCCTTTTGATCCATGAGTGGCTGGGGAATTCTGGAAGTCGAAGTCCACACATCTTAAAGCTGTCAAGGATGACAAATGTTGCTCCGGAGAAATCAGCAGGGACAGCAACGAGAAGGACTGGACGTGGTAGACGATTACAAAGACCTTGGCCAATGGAACTCAATGGAAGAGGATACAATAAAGGACATTGAACGGCGTGTTAAATGTGGCTGGCAGGCATTTGGCAAGTGAAGCATCGTTTTCAAGACCAACCTCCCACCTAACAGAAAAGTTTTCGATCAGTGTGTGCTACCTGCTCCAACCTATGCCAATGAAACATGGCCATCAACCTCACAATGGATACAAAAGCTGAGAGAAGCGCAAAGAACCATGGAAAGACCCATGCTGGGCATCACAAGACAGAAAGACCCATGTATAGATTAGAGCAGGGGTCTCCAACCTTGGCGACTTTAAGACTTGTGGACTTCAACTCCCAGAATTCCTCAGCCAGCAGCTGGCTGAGGAATTCTGGGAGTTGAAATCCACAAGTCTTAAAGTCGCCAAGGTTGGAGACCCCTGGATTAGAGAACGAACAAAACTAATACGATGGCATCAAGAGAGTCAAAGAATGGAAATGGGAATGGGCCGGTCACAGAGCAAGAAAGACCGAGGGCAGTTGGACCAAGACAGTGGTAGAATGGATCCCACTTGATCAAAAGCGTCCACAAAAGAGACCCAAAACAAGATGGACGACATCAGCAAGTATGGCGGCCCCAATTGGCAATGAAAAGCTCAGGACCATCTGGGTTGGAAACATGCAGAAGAGGCCTTCATCCTGCAGTGGATAGACAATGGCTAAAATGATGACGATTCCTTCTATATAAGTTATGTTTGCCCAGGATGCCTTCCTTCCACTACCCGAACTACGATGCATTCAACTGATTTTCTAATTAGTCCAATCCTCGAATGAAGAACCATCAAGTCGCCACCCTAGAAACCCATGTCTGTTGTTTTTTTCCACCTTCTCCCTCCCAATCCTATTTCCTTTCATGTGGTGTCTTCCAACCTGTTAGCCCAAAAGACCCTTTCCAGCCATTTTTTATTTAACAGTTTTGGGAGGCTGCAGGCAAAGATCCTTCTGACGGATAACTGATGATTTAACCAACAGCTGATGATTTAATGAATAACTGATGGTTTAAGAGATACCTGGTGATTTAACGGACAACTGATGATTTAACGGACAACTGATTTAACGGACAACTGATTTAACGGACAACTGATTTAACGGACAACTGATTTAACGGACAACTGATGATTTAACAGATAACTGATGATAATGAATAACTGATTGTTTAAGAGATACCTGGTGATTTAATGGTGATTTAATGGACAACTGATGGACAACTGATTTAATGGACAACTGATGATTTAACAGATAATTGATGATTTAATGGATAACTGATGATTTAATGGATAACTGACGATTTAACGAGAGATGCATACACTTACCGGAGGTAGCTGCCCCAGACCGTGGAGGGTGAGTTTCCTGGGATCGAGAAAAAGAGGGTCTCCAAAATCCTGATAGGGTTTCCAGCAGGGGGTAAAATACCCCTGTTGTGAGAGTTGTTTGGCTCTCCGATGATAGCTCTCTCGAAATACTTGTTCTCTTGGGACATCCCAGCAATTGTAAATGGTTTTGCTCCGCGCCTGGATCTTTAAACCTTTCTGGGGAGGGATGGGCAGTGGCCTGATCAGCACGAAGTAGCGAGGATCGATTTTGGGGTTCAGGGGCATCCTGCCTCTGTTGCCCCTGGGTGGGTTCCAATTAGAAACTCAAGTAATCGATCGATCAATAGGGTATTGATTTCTTGAGTCAAGCCCTTGAATCGAATCTACAAGCAAATACTCTCTTTGGATTCACTGTCTTGGGCAATCAGGGGTTTTCAGCCCATCAAAGCAAACCACCATTGCTCCAAGCATGTTGGGCTGTTGGCAGCATCCAAGCCAGGATTCCTGATTGGCCTCCCAGGAGGAACAAAGCTGCTAATCTCAGACAGACGGACTCCCAATGCTTAAGACAAAGCAAGCTTAACACCCCCTCCCCTTCCCTTTGGGGCTCTGCAAACCTCCAGAAATTAAAACCAGGCTTTTCAACAAGCCGTGATGAGAGACCCTCACTGGGATCTAAACCCAGTTTGGATCTAATGTGAACCCAGCTCTATGAATTTCCCTACTACGGCCATATTTCCAAGTCTGTGACATCCAATGTACCTATCTCTCTCTCCCCCACTTTCTTTTCTTTCTCCTTCCTCTTACCAAGTTCCTAGTCCCTAAGAATACTCTTCTGCCTTGCTACCAAGCCTGTTTTCACAGCCATCCCACTACCCCCATCTTCCCCATCTCCGACTTTCAAGGCTACTACAGGTTGGAAGGCTTTGGCTCTTCTACCCCAACTTTTATTTTCAAGACACTAGTCCCCAAGAAGTCCTTCGCAGCCCCTCTAGGAAACTAAAAACCCCAAAGGTCTCATGGCTGAACAGAGGGCTCCTTCCCTGAGCTCCCACTCACTCCAAAGCCATTCCAGCCCAACTACCACGCCCCCCCCGCCACGACCTGGGGGCTGCTTTCCCCTCTAGCGCGCCCCCTCCTCTTTATAACTGCTTCCTTCTCTTCCTAACCTCCCCTGGGCTTTATAAGGCTCCAGTTAAACCCAAGGCCTGGGGTGGGGGCTTCCATTAAAGAAGAGGCAGGCATTTTCCAGCCGCGACCCACCCCCGCCCCAATTTGGAGACACCCGTTCCCTCCGCGCCGCCTTTAGCCTGCCCTCTTCCCAGCGCCAACTGCTTTGGAAGACAGGCGGAGCAGAGAGGAGATGGCGTCGCCCGTTGCCCTTGGCAACCGCAACGGGGCCGAACGCGCGGGCTGGCGTGTCCCTCGACGCTGTCCGTAGCAAGCCAGCTGAAGCTGCTTCCGCCCGGACGGTTTGCCCTTTTTTCTTTCTTTTTAATGAATGAATGAATTTTCTCGGGGCTCTTTTTTTCCTTTTTCTTTTTTGCAACGGCCTTTATATTTTACTTCATTCATTAAAGAAAAGGAGGGATGTACGGTCTCTGGGTTGCCCACCTGTCGGGCTGCATTTTTAAACACCTCTTGCAATTGGGCGAGGGGTTGGACTAGATGACCTCCAAGGTGCCTTCCAACTCTGTGAATCTGTAAATCTGCAAAATAAAAATAAAAAAAATGGAGTTACAGTGTTTTTCAAACTTTAAGCCGAGGCTCTTCAAATTTGGCCAAGTTTAAGACTTGTGGACTTTCAACTCCCAGAATTCCTGAGCTAACATGGACTGGAGGAGGAATTCTGGGAGTTGAAGTCCACAAGTCTTCAAGCTGTAAAGTTTGAAGACCCCTGGAATAGATAAAAAAGAGAGGTAGAATAGAGAGAGAGAGAAAGAGAGATAGATAGAATAGACAGATGGAGGGAGAGGGAGAGAGAGAGAATAGACAGACAGACAGATAGAATAGAATAGAATAGAATAGAATAGATCAAGGGTCTTCAAACTTGGCAAGTTTAAGACTTGTGGACTTCAACTCCCAGAATTCCTGAGCTAACATGACTGGAGGAGGAATCCTGGGAGTTGAAGTCCACAAGTCTTAAAGCTGTCAAGTGTGAAGACCCCCACCTTAAGGAGTTCCCCAGCCAGCATGGGAATTCTGGGAGTTGAATCTTAAAGAATGCTGGCTGGTGGAGAATTCTGGGAGTTGAAGTCCATACATCTTCCCTGCTGGAACTAAAGAGACTGGACAGCCATGGGTAGAGATTAATTTGAAATCCTTGCCCTGAGCCAGGGTTGGACTTGATGGCCTCACCGACCCCTCCCCTCTATGAATGAACAAGAAGCAACTATACTGCAAGAGTAAAGTGATGGCTGTGTGAGCAATAGAATAATAGCAATAAACAAGTAATTTTTAGTAATTGAGAGTAATTTTAAAGAATGAGTAAGTTTTTCAAAAGTTGCATTACATCATACACTGGGTATAATGTTAAGGGTCCCATTTCCTGGCTATATTGCTAACTGGCCAAGCATCCTGTTCTTATATACAGGTAATCCTCACCTTAAAATAATTGGTTTACTGACTGTTCAAAGTGACAACATTGCTGAAAAATGTGACTTATGACCATTTCTCACACGGCCATTGTGGCATTTCCATGGTCACGTGATCAAAATTCAGATGCTTGACAACTGACTCACCTTGATGATGGCTGCAGTAGGTCCTGGGGTCATGTCATCCACTTGTGGGACCTTCTGACGAGCAAAGTCAATGGGGAAACCGGATTCGCTTCACAACCGTATTACTAATTTTACAACTGCAGTGACTCACATAATGACCGTGGCAAGAAAAATCGTACAATGGGGCAAAAATCACTTAACAAACAACTCACTTAACAATATGTGTGTGTGTGTGTGTGTACATCATCATCTTTTAATGACCCCATCATCCTTTGCGGGGCGGAGTCTGGGCAACTGAATGGAGCAGAGTTTTTACTGGCCGGATGCCCTTCCTGTTGCCAATGAGGAGTTTTGTTCAGCAGATATATTCTCATTGTGCCCAGAGAGAGAAATATCTGCCTCTATCTAGGATCGAACTCACAGCCTCCTGATTGTGAGGCAAGAACTTCGCCTCTAGGCCACCGTACTGCTCTCTCTCTCTCCCTCCCTCCCTCTCTCTCTCCTTCCCTCCCTCTCTGTCTGTCTCTCTCTCTGTCTCTCTCTGTGTGTCTCTCTCTGTGTGTGTGTCTCTGTGTGTCTCTCTCTCTGTCTCTCTCTGTGTCTCTCTCTGTGTGTCTCTCTGTGTCTCTCTGTCTCTCTCTCTCTCTGTGTCTCTCTGTGTCTCTCTCTCTGTCTGTGTCTCTCTCTCTGTGTGTGTCTCTCTGTGTGTCTCTCTTTGTGTCTCTCTCTCTGTGTCTCTGTGTGTGTGTGTGTCTCTCTCTGTCTCTCTCTGTGTGTGTGTCTCTCTCTCTGTGTGTCTTTCTGTCTCTCTGAGTCTCTCTCTCTGTCTCTCTCTCTCTCTCTCTCTCTCTTTCCATTGAGATTGAGGACTAGAAATGGAAAACATTGAGAATGAATGAATAAATGAATGAATGAATGAATGAATGACCTGCGCCTCTTCCCATCTAATTGTTACTTTTGCCTTCATTGATAATTTTAATAATTAAATGTTATATCTTAGGGTTGACTCACTGCATGCAATTGGCACTGCCCGTGTACAGCACTCCATTGTGGGGAGCCACACCTGCCTTTGGGGAAGCGGGCCAGAAGCCAGCTTCTAAGTTGTGAGTTTTGTCGCCTAGTCTCCATGGCAGCTGAAGGGATGGCGTGGGAACAATCCTCGCTGAAATCAGGGCACCCATTTAGCTCCGGGCAAAGGATTCTTAAAACGGAGGCACAAGCGGGCGACATTCAACCCGTGCTGTGATTCAGTCGCGGGTCATTCCAGATGTGGCTGCCAGCGCGTAATTCTCAGCAACTCGACGCGGGTCCAACCTGGCGTTGCATTGTTGATTTTCTTGTTCCCCAAGCATCAAAGCCGGGTGGTTTTTCTTGGCTGGCGAAGAGGGATCCATTGTGTGGCCGAAGGGGGAAAAAACTAGGGTGGAGCCAACAAGCTTTTTCTTGCCTGTGTGTTGCTGCTGACGCAACAGATTTATTTATTTATTATTAATATCTTCTTCATCCACAAAGAACCACAAAGGAGAGGGAGTCGAGCTATTCTCTAAAAAAATTTTTTTTTTAACCTTTGGGGATGTTGGAAGTTAAAACCCACCCCCTCTCCTAGGAAAATGAAATATTTTAGGATATACTAAAAAGGCAGAATATCCCCCCTAAAAAGAGTAGAAACTCAGAGAGGCAGAAGCTCACCCCCACCTTTGCTAATGGACCATTACTCTGGCCTAGGCCAGTCTATTTTACATAACAAAGACCTACTCCAGATAGAGCTATAATAGGAATTGCCCAAAGCCCTTTTCATGACATCATCATCCAGCAAAGGCTCAACCAAGCCTGGGACTCAAGGACAGTCAGCAGAGTTGCCCCTGCATGGCCCCATGGGAGCCTGACAACCAATCAGAATACAAGCTCAAATTCAAATCCCAAAAGAGGGTATAAAAACCAAAGGACTCTCAACATCTCTGCCCTTCTTTCTTTCTTTCTTTCTTTCTTTCTTTCTTTCTTTCTTTCTTTCTTTCTTTCTTTCCTTCCTTCCTTCCTTCCTTCCTTCCTTCCTTCCTTCCTTCCTTCCTTCTTTCTTTCTTTCTTTCTTTCTTTCTTTCTTTCTTTCTTTCAATTCATATTTATATCCCGCCCTTCTCCGGAGACTCAGAGCAGCTTACAATTTTCGGGATACAACCCAATGTGCTCAGCAATAGCCTTCACCCAACGCAGGTGATCCTGTCCACATTAAGCCATCTTTCCAAGCAGTCACCATGTTTCCAGTGTCTTTCTTCCCCACTTGGAACTGAATTATCCAGAAGGATAATTCTTCCAGCAGGGACAATGAGGGATGGTGACATGAAAAGCTGTCGAAGGGTTGCAGATAATGATTAATGAAGAGTTGGCTTGTTGTTTTTTGCTCAAGCTGAGGAAATAATCTGGATAATCAATGCTAATCACTTAATCCTACACACACACACACACACACACACACTGGCTATGTGGGTGTGCTTGTGTAAATGTAACTGCCCCCCCCCATACACACACACACACATTCAAGTTTTCCATGAAAAGTCCTTGGGATTCCAAGCACGAGTTTTGCACTGATTTTGAAAAAGATTGCAGACTCTTCTTCTTCTCTTTTTTTTATCAATGCAAATGAGTCTCTCTCCTGATGAAAAAGGAAAACAAATGGAAATTTTAAAATGCAGCTAATCAAGAAAGTTAAAGAGAGGTTAATCTGCCTGGATTAATCAAATTGCATGCATGAGAGGAACGAGCAGCAGAAGAAGAGGGGGACGGAGACGGGGTGGGGGTGGAAAGGAAGGGACTTCCTTTGGCTGATTCCAGATGTGGCAGGTAATTCTCAACTTATGCGGTTCGTTTAGTGACCGTTCAAAGTTACGACGACACTGGAAAAAGGGACTCGTGACCATTTTTCACACTTAACGACCATTGCAGCATCTTCAAGGTCACGTGGTCAAAATTCAGAGGCAACTAACTCATATTTATGATGGTTGCAGTGTACCGTGATCCCCTTTTGCAACCTTCTGACAAGCCAAGATTCGCTTAACAACCAAGGAAGGTCATAAAATGGGACAAACCTCATTTAACAACCGTCTAACTTAACAACATAAATGTTGGGCTCAGTTGGGCTGGTACGTCGAGCAGTACCTGTATATTAATTTATAACAAGCATGAACAATGTTAGTTATCTTATCTCTTTCCCCCAATTTTATTGATTGAATTATTAAAACATTGTATACGGTGTAATCATCCTGATGTTCCTTTTTGTCATACATGCTATCATTATAATATATATTTGATATACATTTATGCATTTAAACACTTGTACAATTCATTTTTATCCATAATTACCCATTCTACAGACCCTCCTTTTTGTTCTGGGTCGTTTCCTTTCTTTTCCCACCATTGATAAAATTGCTTCCATATTTTGATTTTACCCTATGACTATCATTAAGTGTTGTACGTTATGATTCTTGATTCTTAATGAATGTATCTTTTCTTTGATGTATACTAAGAGTATTTACACCAAGACCAATTCCTTGTGTGTCCGATCACACTTGGCCAATGAAGTATTCTATTCTATTCTATTGTTAGTATGCTGTCTCTTCCTTATTTTTTTTTTTAATTCCAGAGTCAATCTATCCATTTCAGCACATATCAATATCTTCTTTATCACCTCACCTTTGTTGGGAATTTCTCTCTCTTTCCATTAGTTGGTCTCTTATCTCCTTCTCTTCCAACACAACAAATAATCGCTCCTATCTCCTTTCTTATTCATAAACCAATTTTTAAAGCATTTTTCCATCCTGATCAGCAAAAGTCCATTAAAGGTTAGCAGAGAGACCGACACATTCCAAAAGGGAAAGAAGAGCAGATAAGATGATTAAAGGCCTGAAGACTAAAACATACGAAGAATGGTTGCAGGATTTGATTATGGCTAGATTATGATTATTTAATTATTTATTTATTTATTTATTTATTTATTTATTTATTTATTAATGGGATTTATATGCCGCCCCATCTCCGAAGACTCGGGGTGGCTCACAAATAAAACAACAGCAACAATAAATAATTTAAAAACAGATTAAACTAAATAAGCCCCATTACAATTACAAATTCGACCCTTAAAAACTATCCCTTAAAACTATCCCATAAAAAACCATCCCGTCCCAGATTATGGCTTAGAAGGACTAAGGGGAATATGATAGCAGTCTTCTAGTATTTGAGGGGCTGCCACAAAGAAGAGCAGGGGTCAACTTATTTTCCAAAGCACCAGAAGTCAAGACAAGAAACAACAGATGGAAACTAATCAAAGAGCGAAGCAACGTGGAATTACGGAGAAACTTCCTAACAGGGAGGACAAATTAACCAGTGGAACAGAAGTTGCCTCTTGAAATTGTGGGTGCTCCATCACTGGAAAGAAGAGATTGGACAATCTTTGGAATGGTATAGGGTCTCCTGCTTGAGCAGGGGGTTGGTCTAGAAGACCTCCAAGGCCCCTTCCAGCTCTATTCTGATTGATTGACTGATCTATGTTAACCTTGATTAAGTGAAATTTCCTGTCTCAGCTGCCTTGTCTTTTCCAGTCCCCCTCGTCCCGCTGAAAGCTTCTTTTCGTTCCACGTAGAGACCTCTCTCCTTCTTAAAATTCTGTGCATCCCTGTCTCAGTATGAACACCAATATTAAGGCATAAAACGTAATATGTTATGACACCATAAAATGCAGCGTAATTGCCACAAAACCATAAAATGTAATGCAGTTGGCTCGATGGCTATTATCTTTTCCTCTCTCTCTTTATTCCCCCAAGCTGTAACGGCTTCGGAGTGGAATGGAGCATGCCGGATGAAGCAAACCACCGATCCCCAGGGGAAATCTTTGAGCTAGCCACATCTTTTAAGCAACGGAATGGCCTTCCATGTTTCCTGCAATACCAGGAAGTGGGAATGCTTTTCTGCCTTTCCCAGGGAGCAGTCGAACATAGGGATGAAAGCATCTTGGAGGTCTAGTCCAGTCTAGTGTCCCAAAGTTCTTTTTTTTTCAAGAGGCAACTGGACTTTCTGGTTTTTCTTTGAAGAGGTTTGCTCCTCATCCAAAGAAGCTTCTTCAGTTCTGAAGAAGAACTGAACTGAGAGCTGAAGAAGCTCAGGGGTGGGATTCAAAAATCCCAGCAAGCGGTTCACTGCCCGGTGGCTGGGTGGGCATGGCCATAGTGAGAGGCACCTACCAGAACTTCCTGTTTCTGGCTTCCGGTTGGCCTCCAGAAGCCGTTTTCACCCTCCCAGGGTGGAGGACTAGACCTGGAGGATCTCCATAGACATTTATAGTCCAGTGGTTCTTAACCTCATGCGGCCCAGTTCCCCTCTCCCCACGCCACCAAGCCACAAAGATTGGGCACCTCTGCTTTAGGAGGTCCATATCTCTCAGCCACTGCTTCCCAGTTCCCTTACGTTCCTACGCTGGGCTCAGGGAGCAAGTGACCCCAAAGGACGTGGAGATGGGAGCCATCAGGGAAGCACATTTTTCCAAATGCGCCTTCACTTCTTAGTCAGAACATGTTTGTTTTTGGAGACCAGTGGAATGTAATTCTCTCTCCACCCTAACCTGAGGCTCTTAGTGAGACTTTGTTGGAAAAGACCTGCTTAACATTGAAATGCCTCCTTGCAGAATGGCGTTGCTGGCGAGGCCACTTAGTCATAAATAATGGTAAGGAACGGCCACCCCAAAGGCTGTGAGTCAACTCAGCCACCTAGCTAGAGTTGCCCCAGTTTGTTGGCCCATGGATACGACAGAGAAGAGGGTGTCACCCACTCTGCGTGGACACAGAGTTGGGCAGCATCCAAAGGCAAAGTTAGACATTATTATTATTACTACTGCAGACGCCTCTCATCCTGGACATAAATTGTCCCTCTACAATTCTACCCTCAAAACGACGCTATAGAGCACAGCCAGGGGTGGGATTCAAATTTTTGAACAACCGGTTCTGTGCGCATGGCTTAGGTGGTAGGCATGGCTTGGTGGTCATGTGACTGGGTGGACGTGGCTTGGTGGTCATGTGACTGGCTGGGTGTGGCCAACTCAACATCACTCACATTGAAGCATGCATCTCCTCCCCTGGCCTCTCATGACTGTGAGGATGCTGCAACAGTCGTAAGTGTGAAAAATGGTCATGTCACTTTTTTCAGTGCCATTGTAACTTTGAAGGGTCACTCCACACAAGCAAAGTACCAGCAAAGGAGGGGGAAAAAAAACTCCAGAGAAGTTCCTGAGACAGGAAGTCTAGTCCTACCAAGAATGTAATAAGGGTTAACGGAGAGGCAGTTTCTGTAAGCAACACCAGAATGTTTCCTTCCTGCCTTCCTTACAGGATTAGGCCAGTAATTTCTTCTAACAACCGGTTCTCCGAACTGCTTAGAATGTTAACAACAGGTTCTAGTGAATAGGTGCGAACTGGTAGAATCCCACCCCTGAGCACTGCACACCAGAACAACTAGACACAAAGACAGTTTTTCCCCGAACGCCTTCACTCTGCTAAACAAATAATTCTCTCAACACTGTCCAACTATCTACTAAGACTGTATTACTATTCTTCTTCTCATCCTTGCTATTACCTATCTCCTTTTCTGCTTACGACTATAACTTTGTTGCTTGTATCTTACAATTTTTATGATTAGTTCCTAGTATGATTTATGTTGATTGCTTATTTAGTATCCTATGACTATCGCTAAGTGTTGTATCTTACAATTCGTGATGTATGTATGATATGATCATGATTCATCACTTATATTTTTCATGTACACTGACAGCTGAGGCACCGAAGACAAATTCCTTGTGTGTCCAATCACACTTGGCCAATAAAGAATTCTATATTACTTACGATTTAGCGTACGATGAGAACACGGCAGAAGAGATGTAAATACTAAACACACAATCCAACAAGAGGCAGCTAAGGGAACAATCAGCTCAGCCCACAGCAGCACCATGGGCTGGGCAAGGGACCCTCTGTAGTTTCTTGGACTGTAAAGGAGATGTAGGAAGACGAAGGGAGAGGTGTTCTTTCAGATTTGCAAGATTCTACCAATGTAATCTAACAATAAGTAGGGTTAGCTCCTATGTCTATGGAGATTCTCAGTCATCCATCATAGTTATCAGTTCTGAACTGAAGAAGCGTCTTGGGTGGGAAGCAAAACATCTTCAAGAAAAGCAAAGGAAGTCCAGTTGGCTTTGGGAATTGAAGAACCTTCTCAGATGAGAAGCGAAATGTCTTCAAAAAAATAAAAAGGAAGTCCAGTTGCCTTTTGAGAAAGCATCTTTGGGACTAGCGCCTGTGGTTTTGTGTCATGCCTGGTCTGCCTTGGAAGGTTGACAAGAGAGTGTGACATGGCAACCATCAAGGTTAGTGTGTAGAACCAGAAAAGAATGAAAGCACACCTTCTCACTGTATGTTGCAACAAGTGAGCACTGGAGCCCATTGTGTGTGGTGTGTGTGAGTGAGTGAATACAGGAACATCATTTCATTCATTGCTTCCAGAAGTAAAATAACTCAAAGCCACCCATCACAAGCAACCATCCATCCATCCATCCTGTCATTCATCATCCATCCATCTGTCTGTCCGTCCATCTGTTCATCCATCCATCCACCCATTCATCATGTTGCTCCATCCATCCATCCGTCCGTCCGTCCGTCCCTCCATCCCCTTTCAGAGAAGATAAGGCTGTCTCCTGTTGAAGAGCCAGTTCAATTATCCAAGTGTGGGACCTCATGGTAGGTTCTCTAGAACTTCCATCTCAGTCATACATGGACCTCCTGAGGTCCTTTCCAATACTAGGATTTTCTGGTGTAGGGAAGTTGGGATTGTAAGATGCTTGTGTTGCCAATTCATTCCTTTTTATACTTTCAGCTCTTGGAAGATCCAACCAGATTCTCAGGCTTAGGAAAAACCCCAAAACAGTGGTGGGATTCAAAATTTTTTTTACTACCGGTTCTGTGGGTGCGGCTTGCTGGGCACGGCAGGGGAAGGATACTGCAAAATCCCCATTCCCTCCCCATCCCACTTACCTGCTTTCCAGCTCCGTTCTCCTGTGCAGGGCAACCAAAGGAGACCCAGCCAATCAGCTGGGATTTAATGGGAGGTGGAGAATAGATGGGGTTGGTGGGGCCAGTCAGAGGTAGGATTGGCCAGTTCTCCAAACTACTCAAAATTTCCACTACCGGTTCTCCAGAACTGGTCCGAACCGGCTGAATACCCACCTCTGTCCCAAAGTCACAATTCAATGTCCTCTCACTTTAGAGGAATCTGCTCCCTTTAAAACCCAGGTGTGCTAGTGGTGGGACACTCCACCAAGGGAAGAAATATGAAACACAACCACTACTTACTCCTATTGGCATAAATACCTCACATATACCCAAACGTTTATTAAGGACAATTGGTTGCTACATCGGATACAGTATACAGAAAAAAAAATGACAATATATCAGTTAAGTCCTCCATGAAACTGGGGAGCAGAAATGGGTGTTCTGGCTAGGAGCATTTATGGAAGAAGGACAAGGCGACAGCAGCACTGTTACAATTGCAATTTTGGGATCAGAGGCCAAATCAGCCCTTGAGATTAAGAGACTTTTTTATGATGAAGACAAGTCAGCTAGAAAAGACCGAAGTGTGCTGAGAACAACTTTTTTTAAAAAAAAAATTCTTCAGCACATCGTAAATCAGTGCTCTGGACATCTGTAAACTTGGATGGAGGATAGCAACTCAGATAAATTATTTTAGTGCAATATCAGTAGTAGGGCTTTAAGCACTTAGGTGAGCCTTCAGCAGCCCATGGTGTAGAACAGGGGCGTCCAACTTGGGTAGGGTCATGTGGCCATGAAGAATTGTCTCATCCCGTCCAACCTTGGCCACTTTAAGACTTGTGGACTTCAACTCCCAGAAAGTCCACAAGTCTTAAAATGGCCAAGGTTGGTGTAGAAGTTGGAGAGGAATCATCACAAATGGTTCTTGGACAAAAAATGTGTTATGAATCAGGTTTCATCTAGGAGGTGGGTCCTCCACCAGGGGCTGATGACCTATCTTGGACTAAACTGCTCCATCTCTCCATTTGAGAAGACCAAACATTTCATGAGACCTTCACAAGATCTCCAGATACCTCGAGACAATCTCTTAGCGTGTTTGGGCAAAATGGCTTCATTGTTTCAAGGCTAGGATCTCTATTGGTGGGATGATGAAGCAAGCCATAAAGAGGCTTAGATCAGAATGATGGGTCTGGGAACTTTGACCGTTTCTGAACATGGAGCCAGTGAAAACTTAGATGGTGAATGAGTCCTTCTCAGCAGGACCAAAGATTGTTGTACTTCCCTCATGCAATGAAGATGTCCTGGCTTGGAAAGTTGAGGAGGCTAGCCTGCTCACTTCCCACAATGCCCCAGTGCAATGCCAACACCAGGCATTGTGGGAAATGTACACAACAGTGCCACTAAGTCTACTTCCCCTTGAAGACAGATTGCCAAGGTTTCCCTCCCTTCTTCTGGATTTGCCCCAGCTCTAAATCTTTATCCTGAAAGATCTAAAGAACCAATCTTGACTTTCAACACTTCCTCAAAATCTTCCAGAAAGGATTCTCCTCCCCCAAAATATGCTACATGATGAAATCAAAGAAGCTTTCTTGAACTGAATCCTTCTGGCTCAACATCACTTCTGTTTGAGAGAGGGCATCGCTGATGAGTATAATTTTACACCACTGATTTGAAGGGCCTCAAAGACCAGGTCAACGCTACCCTTCCCCACCTCGGCCCCTCGGCTCCAAGCCCAACGTAGGAGCTCAACAAGTCCATTCAAGAGTAGGGTTGACCAGGAGACCTACAAGGAAGAAGGCTTTGAGTGAAGGCAGCTGCAGAGGGTAGTCAAAAGATGGAAGGGACTTTTTGGGGGAAGAGGGCCTCAGGCAGGGTCTTCTTCAGGCACAGGTGGCTTCTTGGCTATCCAGGGGAATCTCGTTGCCATAACTGCCATCCCCATACTGACAGTAAGGAGGTATCTGGGGAGCTTCAATGATCAGCAGACCCTCGGGGGACAAGGAGGCGAAGACCGTGGTGGGATCCACTTCCACGGGAAGTCTGAGGAGCACAAAGAAGAAGAAGAAATTAAATGGAAGCTCTTCCAAGTTCAAGCAAGTTTTGGGCTTCTTTCTGCTTTCTCCTTGACAAAGATAGCTGTCAAGATTTTGGCAGTTACCCCAATTAAATCATGAGTCTTGAGCCAAACTTTCAAAACTTCAAAAGGATTTATTGGGGGTTAACATGCCCGGCACTGCCTGGGTGTAGCCGACTCTGAGGCACATAATTCATTGTCATCCTTGACTCTGGTTTTCCGCCACCCCCTGGGTGTGTCATAATTCATATTCTCCAATGGGACACATCCATAGCCAAGAATCATCAGTCATGTTCTCCAGTTAGAATTTTGTGCAGCAGAAACTTCAGTCACCTAGTTACTATCTCTGAAAACTATTTAGGGAATACACTTTCGGTTTCCAAGCTGCTGCATCCTTTCTTAGTGAGCCCCTAAAAGCCAAGAGGAACATACACGCCAAATTTCAACTTTGTAGGCTTTACGGTTCTGAAGATTTTGTGATGATGCGTGAGTGGTCTTTTGCTTTTAAATATATATATAGAGATAAAATGACCACAATCTCACCGGATGTGAACAAAGACAATTCCTGTATCTACGCTTTTGATTTGATTTGTGCGACTTCACAGTCTGACACACAACAGATAATACATCGAAAGATAAACCATTAAGAGTTGAGAGCCTGGATAAGGAGGTCACAGAATATGCTGAATTACTGGAACAGGTTAAAACACCAACTCCCTGTGAATCTTGCCTACTGTGTTTTGTGAGTCTGGCTCTCTGTTAATCTTCAAAAAGCAGAAAAGCAAACACTGCAAAATCTTTGGGGGAACCAACTTCTTATCTACAGTTTTGGTCCTTTCTAATGATTAATGAGGATTTAGCAGGCACTGGGACTTTGGCCGATCTTCTCTGGCCTCAGAAGCTAAACAGGATGGGCTTGTTAGCACTTTGATAAAACACCTCTGGGAATCTTGGGGTTATGGCTTCACAGCGAGGTGGAAAGGAACATCCCTGGAAAAAAGGGATATTGCCAAGGACATGTTTGGGTCACAAACATAAGTTTGGCAGGAAGAAGTCTTTACGGACAAAATTAATCACCCAAAATCCCAGACAACAAATCCACTTTCTTTAGCTTTAAAGCAGGAATGTCCAATCCGGATAATTTTAAGACTTTGTGGACTTCAACGCCCAGAATTCTCCAGCCAGCCATGTTGGCTTGGCTGACTGGGGAATTCTGGGTGTTGAAGTCCAGGGGTGTTCAAAGACGCCAAGATTGGACCCCCTGCTTCGAAAGCTTCACGAAGGAAGATAACAAAAGAAAGATTTGTACAGGATTTATTTTTGTGGTTTGTTTTTCTTCCCTCCTCCTGAAGTTGCAGCTCGAACTTTGGGTTAACTCGGAGAAAATTCTTTGGCAAGCAGGTTTGGCTAGATGCCTTTTCAAATCGTGCCCAGTTGAATGCATCAAAGTAAACACCAGCATGGGGGTAAGAAAATATTGCCCTAATAAGGAACTCTTAATGAAACCCAGGATTCCACACCTATGCTGGTTTAGCTCTTTATAACCCTTTGCATATTGTTCCACTTTCAAGTTACAGCTTGACCTAGAGATGTTGTGTGTTCTTTGAGGACACACGACCTTCATTCCTGTTGAAACACCGTTCGTAGTTGCTTGGCATTCTCTCCTATTGTCAGGAAAATTCAGATTCAGAAGATAAGGACTGAACAGAGTTGGCCAAGAGATTCCTTGCGCTGAGTTTACACAACCTACCAACCACATCCCTGTGTGGACGAGGCCACAAGAACGGCGTTCACACACCGGGTGATAGGCAAAACAAGTCAACAGTCCTACGGCAGCATAAAGGTTATATCTTAGAACATAGAATCACAAAGCTGGAAGGGATTTCAGAGATCTTCTAGTCTAACCCCTTGCTCAAACAGAAGACCCTGAGCGCCACAGAGTGGAGGTGGTCAAGCTATTTTCCAAAACACCTGAAGGCCAGACAAGGAATAATGGATGGAAACTGATCAAGAGGAGATTCAACCTGGGAATAAGGAGGAATTTTCTGGCAGGGAGAACAATCAACCGATGGAACAGAAGTTGCCTTCAGAAGTTGTGGGAGCTTCATCCCTGGAGGCTTTCAAGAAGAGATTGGACTGCTATCTGTCAGAAATGATGTAGGGCCTCCTGCTGGGGCAGAGGGGGGTTGGACTAGATGACCCACAAAGTCCCTTCCAACTCTGTGATTCTGTTCCTTCTCTTGGCTAATCGTTCATTGTATGGCTTAATAGAAATATATTACAGAAGGCATCTTGCCCAGCGTTCCTCACCCAATGTTTCTGCTGGATCCAAGCCTTCCCGGGATGCTTGTGAAAACTTTTAACATGGAAAATTTCATCTGAATGGTGACCCCTTTCGCTCCCCACCTCCCCGCCAACGCCCCCCCCCCATTTTGGGGGAAGAGAGAGAGAAAGTTCTGGATGAACTTTCAAAGCCGATGGGTAAACAAGCATCTGGAAGCACCATTAGGCAACAGTGCCAAAATAAGTCAGAAGAGCATGTTTGATGAGTCACCGGTTCTCGGATGACTCGGCAGCTGAGCTCGTCCCAGATTGTCCATCAGCCTTCTAAAATTCCCCTTCCTTCCCAGCAAATCCACAAGCAGTGTGAGTTTCAACATATTATGCATATTTTCTTTTTCTTTCTTTCTTTCTTTCTTTCTTTCTTTCTTTCTTTCTTTCTTTCTTTCTTTCTTTCTCTCTCTCTCTCTCTCCTTCTTTCTTTCTTTTCTTTCTTTCTTTCTCTTCCTTCCTTCCTTCCTCCCTCCCTCCCTCCCTCTCTCTCTCTTTCTTTCTTTTTGCATTTTGTTTATAAACATTTTTGAATACAGCATTTTGTCCAGATATATTATTTACAAAAAAAGAAAGAAACATAGCTAATACTGTAAAAAATATTGTCCATTTACATTGCATATACAAGATAAAACTAATAGAAGAAAACCATCAAATTATCTATCTATCTATCTATCTATCTATCTATCTATCTATCTATCTATCTATCTAAAAGCGAAATGACCCTCACGCATCATCACAAAATCTCCAGACCTGTAAAGCCTACAAACTTGAGATTTGGCACATATGTTCCTCTTGGCTTCTAGGGGCTCACTAAGAAAGGATTTTTTGAAATGACCATCAGAGCATTAGTATTTCCTATATATAATTATTATTATTTTTAACACGCTCTGATGCTAAGGAGTTCTACTCCCCCTCCCCACCTGAAAAGAAATCTCTTCCAAATGCAAAACACAAGCAGAGGAGTTTCAGTTTCAGAGCACCAAGCAGCTTTAGTACAGAATAGTTGAGCTAAGCCACGCCCATGCTCCTTGCTGTCTCCTTCTTGCTCACACAGCAAATACTTTTTCAGTTTCCAAACAGCCCTCAACTCTCTCACTCACTGACAGGATGCTAGCCAGATGAATACCGATGGATGCTGGTAGGCTGAGGCACAATTCCCCCCCCCTTATTTTCCTCCCCAAAAACTAAGCCCGACCACATAGTTTTGTAGCGAAGCATGGGTATAGAGCTAGTAAATTATTAAAACAATAGAATAGTCTATACTGTAATTCTGATTGCTTTAATCAAATTCATCCTTTAGTATCGTAGTTTGGGTTTAGTCATCCTCTCTCCCCATAGATTTACAAACAAATGTTTGTTTGGTATTATTCTAAATATTTGATGTATTATTCTTAAATATTTGATGGGAATGGCTGCAATTTGGATGGCTTTTACGTTAGTTTATGCTGGTGGGGGCCTATGGCCCAAATATTTAGTTAAGGGGTGGTACGACAGCAGTCTTCCAATATTTGAAGGTTTGCCAAAGAGAGGGACAATCTATTCTCCAAAGCACCTGAGGGCAGGACAAGAAGTAAAGGAGTAGTAAATCATCAAGCAGAGATCCTAGCTTGAACTAAGGAAGAATTTATTGACAATGATAACAATTAATCAATAGAACAGCTTCCCTCCGGAAGTTACGGGCGCTCCGTCCCCGGAGATTTTCAAGAAGACACCAGGCAACCATTTCTCCAGAATAATACCAGGTCTTCTGCTTGAACAGGGAGAAAACCTCCTAGACCCCTTCCAACCATGTTATTCTCTGTTCTATCTTCACGTTCTAGGTTCTGTTTCTCTCAAGGCTCCACAGAATATGAAAGCCGAGTCCTTATGAGAAGAGGACCGTGGTCTAGTTTGGTGTGAAGTAGGTCAACATCTGTCTTGCATCACGAGCTCGTTGGCTGCTTAAATTTAGACCCTCAACAGAGGAGGCCAACTCCATTCCTGCCCGGTGACCAAGAGAAAAGCTAGCGAGTTCTTTCAGTGAGAGGAAGATCTCAATTTAGCCGCCCACCCTGCAAATATTTGCTCACTGAGAGCATCTTGATTAGTCAATGGGGGCTCAGTGATTCAGATAGAGATTAACAGAGTTGGAAGGGGACCTTGTGGGTCATATAGTCCAACCCCCCCCAGCCTGCCCAAGCAGGAGACCCTACATCGTTTCTGACAGACAGCAGTCCAGTCTCTTCTTGAAAGCGTCCAGTGATGGAGCTCCCATAACTTCTGAAGGCAAGCTGTCCCACTGAATATAGAATAACAGAGCTGGAAGGGACCTTGGAGGTCATCTAGTCCAACCCCCCACCCAAGCAGGAGACCCTACACCGAGGGTCTTCAAACTTGGCAAGTTTAAGACTTGTGGACCTCAACTCCCAGAATTCCTGAGCTAAAATGACTGGAGGAGGAATTCTGGGAGTTGAAGTCCACAAGTCTTAAAGCTCTCAAGTTTGAAGACCCCTGGAATAGATAAAGAGAGGTAGAATAGATAGATAGAGAGATAGAGAGATAGATAGATAGAGGAAATAGATAAAGAGAGGTAGAATAGATAGAGAGAAAGATAGATAGATAGAGGGAATAGATAAAGAGAGGTAGAATAGAGAGAAAGAGAGAAAGAGAGAATAGATAGATATAATAGATAGAGAAAGAAAGGTAGCATAGATAGAGAGAAAGAGAGAGATAGAATAGATAGATAGATAGAGTAGACCAAGGGTCTTCAAACTTGGCAAGTTTAAGACTTGTGGACTTTCAACTCCCAGAATTCCTGAGCTAACATGACTGGAGGAGCAATTCTGGGAGTTGAAGCCCACAAGTCTTAAAGCTCTCAATTTTGAAGACCCCTGCCCTGCTAGACCATTTCTGACAGATGGTGGCCCAGTCTCTTCTTAAAAACCTCCAGTGATGGAGCTCCCACAACTTCTGAAGGCAAGCTGTCCCACTGAATACAGAATAACAGAGTTGGAAGGGACCTTGGAGGTCATCTAGTCCAACCCCCTGCCCAAGCAGGAGACCCTGCACCATTTTTGACAAATGGCAGCCCATTCATGGTTGGTGAAAGGCCAGCAGGATTTTGTGACACCCGGGCTTCAAATGACCATGCCCACCCAGTCACATGGACATGCCCACCTAGCCACACCCACTGGACCGGTTGTTAAAAAAAATGAATCCCACCCCTGCTTGTGACTTTCTCTTCTTACAGCCGGCAAGCAGAATCAATGGGGAAATCCAGATTTGCTTAAGAAACCCCCAATTCACGGAAGAAGCACAGTGATTCATTTAACAACTGAGCCTTATAAAAGGTTATAAAATTGGGTACAACTCAAGTTACTCAACTAACAACATCTTACTTAACAACCTAAGTTCTCATCCCAATTGTGGTCGTAAGTCAAGGACTACTGTATGATCTTTAGGGGTGACATGACAGTAGTGCTCCAACATTTGAGCGGGGTTCCTACAAAGATAAGGGAGGGGATCAAGCTATTCTGCAAAGCACCTGAAAGACGGTACAGGATAATAATAAAAACAAGGACAAATAGGCTGAAAAACAGCTTCTATATCCCAGGGCAGGAACTCTATTGAATTCTACCGTATAGTGCAATATCAATGCAATATCAGGGGGTTTTCAATTCAATTGCATAGAATTTGAAGGATGGGTGTGCTTGTGTTTTATAGTTATAATGTACACTGAAGATGGCGTTTAATTTCGTTGTACAAGGTAGCAATGACAATAAAGTAAACTGAACTAAAGCAGGACAAGAAGCAATGGGTGGAAACTAATCAAGGAGAGAAACAACCTGGAACTAAGGAGAAATTTCCTGAACAATTAATCCTTTTTAACTGCTGATTGTACCCTATGACTATCGTTAAGTGTTGTACGCTATGATTCTTGATTCTTAACGAATGTATCTTTTCTTTTATGTATACTGAGAGCATTTGCACCAAGACAAATTCCCTGTGTGTCCAATCACACTTGGCCAATAAAGTATTCAATTCTACTCTACTCTACTCTACTCTACTCTACTCTACTCTACTCTACTCTACTCTAATTCTTATTGTACCCTATAACTATTATTAAGTGTTGAACCTTATGATTCTTGACTCTTGAGGAATGTATCTTTTCTTTTACGTACACTGAGAGCATTTGCACCAAGACAAATTCCTTGTGTGTCCAACCACACTTGCCAATAAAGAATTCTATTCTATTCTACTCTACTCTATTCTACTCTACTCTATTCTTATTGTACCCTATGACTATTATTAAGCGTTGAACCTTATGATTCTTGACTCTTGATGAATGTATCTTTTCTTTTATGTACACTGAGAGCATTTGCACCAAGACAAATTCCCTGTGTGTCCAACCACACTTGCCAATAAAGAATTCTATTCTATTCTATTCTATTCCATTCTATTCTATTCCCTATTCTCTTATTCTATTCTACTCTACTCTACTCTATTCTTTATTGTATTCTATTCATTTTCTCCTATTCTATTCTATTCTATTCTACTCTACTCTACTCTACTCTATTCTTATTGTACCCTATAACTATTATTAAGTGTTGAACCTTATGATTCTTGACTCTTGAGGAATGTATCTTTTCTTTTATGTACACTGAGAGCATTTGCACCAAGACAAATTCCTTGTGTGTCCAACCACACTTGCCAATAAAGAATTCTATTCTATTCTATTCTATTCTATTCTATTCTATTCTATTCTATTCTATTCTATTCTTTCTTTCTACTCTACTCTATTCTACTCTACTCTATTCTTATTGTACCCTATAACTATTATTAAGTGTTGAACCTTACGATTCTTGACTCTTGAGGAATGTATCTTTTCTTTTACGTACACTGAGAGCATTTGCACCAAGACAAATTCCTTGTGTGTCCAATCACACTTGGCCAATAAAGAATTCTATTCTATTCTGTGGAACAACTTGCCTCCAGAAGTTGTAAATGCTCCAACACTGGAAGTCTTTAAGAAGAGACTGAGCAAACATTGGTCTTAAATGTTATAGCATTTCCTGCCTAAGCAGGGGGGCTGAACTAGAAGACCTCCAAGGTCCCTTCCACCTCTCTTATTCTAATTCTAATTCAAGTCTGTGTTGTCTTGAATAGGAAAGAGGGAGAGGGGGTTGTGTGATACGGATGAGGGGGGGGGAAGCTTGCATTTCAGATACATTCCTGTGCTAGAACGTCAGTAAATTAATTCGGTGGGTGAGTCGCTGGAACATACCCAGATTGAAATGCAAGCCGAACCCAAGGATCCCATTTCTTTGAAGCCCTGGCAGGGGCAGGGAGTGTGTAACTTGCACCCTGAAAGAGTAGGAGAGGAGGCATCCAACTTTTGACATTGGTATTTGAGGATGAAACTTGATCTTTGGGTGGGGGTTTGAACTGGGGGGATTCTGGGAGCTGGGAGGTCCCTGCGTCTCAAACTTGTCATGGTTGAGAAACACCGCTCTGACTTCACATGTTAAAAGGAAGGGTTGTGTTTTTTTTAACTCAGCCATGGCTGAACTCAGAGCCATTAGAAAGGAAGTGATGTTAACACTCAGAAATACTTACTGGATTTTCTTGGTGAAATTCTTGGAAACGATTCCTCCTTCTGCTTGTTGTTCTTCATGTTTACCTGGTGAAAGAAAGAAAAAAGTTAGAAAGAAAGAAAGAAAGAAAGAAAGAAAGAAAGAAAGAAAGAAAGAAAGAAAGAAAGAAAGAAAAGGAAGGAAGGAAGGAAGAAAGAAAGAAAAAGGAAGGAAGGAAGGAAGAATGAGATGAGTTGGGCTGAGAGACAGCTGGCCCCAAATCACCCAGCTGAGTTTCATGTCTAAGGTGGGACTAGAACTCCCAGTCTCCTGGTGATCGACCCAAAGTCACTCAGCCAGCTTTCATACCTAAAGTGGGACTAGAATTCACAGTCTCCTGGTGATCGACCCAAAGTCACTCAGCCAGCTTTCATACCTAAAGTGGGACTAGAATTCACAGTCTCCTGGTGATCGACCCAAAGTCATCCAGCCAGCTTTCATACCTAAAGTGGGACTAGAATTCACAGTCTCCTGGTGATCGACCCAAAGTCACTCAGCCAGCTTTCATACCTAAAGTGGGACTAGAATTCACAGTCTCCTGGTGATCAACCCAAAGTCATCCAGCCAGCTTTCATACCTAAAGTGGGACTAGAATTCACAGTCTCCTGGTGATCGACCCAAAGTCATCCAGCCAGCTTTCATACCTAAAGTGGGACTAGAATTCACAGTCTCCTGGTGATCGACCCAAAGTCACTCAGCCAGCTTTCATACCTAAAGTGGGACTAGAATTCACAGTCTCCTGGTGATCGACCCAAAGTCATCCAGCCAGCTTTCATACCTAAAGTGGGACTAGAATTCACAGTCTCCTGGTGATCAACCCAAAGTCATCCAGTCAGCTTTCATACCTAAAGTGGGACTAGAATTCACAGTCTCCTGGTGATCAACCCAAAGTCATCCAGCCAGCTTTCATACCTAAAGTGGGACTAGAATTCACAGTCTCCTGGTGATCGACCCAAAGTCATCCAGCCAGCTTTCATACCTAAAGTGGGACTAGAATTCACAGTCTCCTGGTGATCAACCCAAAGTCATCCAGCCAGCTTTCATACCTAAAGTGGGACTAGAATTCACAGTCTCCTGGTGATCACCCAAAGTCATCCAGCCAGCTTTCATACCTAAAGTGGGACTAGAATTCACAGTCTCCTGGTGATCGACCCAAAGTCATCCAGCCAGCTTTCATACCTAAAGTGGGACTAGAATTCACAGTCTCCTGGTGATCGACCCAAAGTCACTCAGCCAGCTTTTATACCTAAAGTGGGACTAGAATTCACAATCTCCTGGTGATCGACCCAAAGTCATCCAGCCAGCTTTCATACCTAAAGTGGGACTAGAATTCACAGTCTCCTGGTGATCAACCCAAAGTCATCCAGCCAGCTTTCATACCTAAAGTGGGACTAGAATTCACAGTCTCCTGGTGATCGACCCAAAGTCACTCAGCCAGCTTTTATACCTAAAGTGGGACTAGAATTCACAGTCTCCTGGTGATCGACCCAAAGTCATCCAGCCAGCTTTCATACCTAAAGTGGGACTAGAATTCACAGTCTCCTGGTGATCGACCCAAAGTCATCCAGCCAGCTTTCATACCTAAAGTGGGACTAGAATTCACAGTCTCCTGGTGATCGACCCAAAGTCACTCAGCCGGCTTTCATACCTAAAGTGGGGCTTGAACTCCCAGTCTCCTAGTGATTGGTTCAAAGTCACCTAGCTGGCTTTCATGCCTAAGGTGGAACTAGAACTCACCATCTCCTGGTTCCCAGCCTGATGCTTTAACCACTAAATTAAACTCACTCTCCTTCTTCTGATGACATCTATCTATAGAATTCTTGCCCTCTAAAGGATACTGACTCTGCATTTCTAAATTTTTATTAATACTGCTTGAAATCCCCAAGCCTGAAACTTTAATTACTGATATTGAATTCTTAGAGTTTTACTATCATCTGTCTCTCATTCATTACACGCTACCTATTCTTGACTAACGATCAAGATATAAATATTAGTAGACACAGGAAATAAACAACCGATTCCCTCAAGAAATTTTGTTTAATCCCTTAAAACGTTTTCTGGTTTTGGTTAATCAGTTCTGGAACTCTGGATGAAGTCAAAATTGTGGTGTTGCAAAGTGGGGACACAGCTGAATTTAGAACTAGTTAACCTTGGTTTAGTAAAGTTATTTACGGTGGTAGCCTCCAGCATCTCACCACTCTAGTCCTCAGTGAGGCAATCTATGTGGAGTCTTTGCCTAAAAGAGTTCGCTTATTATCACCAAGGACAAATGTAGGTTACATAAGGAAAAGTGGCTATCCAAAGAAGGGATAGCTTTATTTTATTGATTACATTTTAAGTAGTTTTGCAAATATATATATATATATATAGCCTTCTATTCGGATGCTAATTTTCTGTGCATAAAAATATATATTTTTCCAAGGAAGCATAACAGATTGTGAATTTTCCTCTGCAGGCAACCGAAATAGCCCCTTCCATCTAACTAAATCCTGTCTTTCAAAGAAATCTATTTCAACTGAAATTTGATGCCGCAAAAAAAGAAAATTGAGTTATAAAATACTGTATGTTGCACTGGGGGCTATATTACTAATGGCTGATAATGGGTAACATTTGGCATTCTCAATCCTGCTCCTGTTTTAAGGGCCGGTAGCTTTAAAATGCAGCATTTTAAAAAAAATTACATTATATAAATTTTAAATGCCAGTATTTCAGAATCCTGTAAATTTGGCTTCCTTTCCTGCTTAGGATTGTTTTTAATGAAAATGTGAGTTCGACATTTCATTTAAAAAAAAGGCTCATTCCCTCCAGCATTAAAATTCTGCCTGGTTTTATGTATTTTGTACCTTTACAGCTGCCACCGGAAAGAACGGGAAGGGGAAAGAGAGGAAGGAGGAGAAAAGAAAGAAGAAGACAGAGAAATAGAAGAACAAAGAGGAGGAAGGAGAAAGGAAGGAGGAAGGAGGAGGGCAAGTAGTAAGAGAAGGAAATAATGGGCGGAGAAGAGGAAGAAGGAAGAGGAAGAAGGAAGGAAATAGAAGGAAGAAAAGTAGAAAGAAGGAGATAGAAGGACGGGGGAGAAAGAGAAGGAAATAGAAAAAGAGAAAGAGGAGGAGGACAGAGAACATTGGAAGAAGAAGAAAAATAGTAAAAATAGGAGAGGGAAGAAAAAGAACAGGAGATAGGAGGAGGAGAAGAAAATAGAAAAAGGAAGGAAGGAAGAGGAAAAAGAAAGAGGAGAAGCAGAAGAAAAAGAAGAAAGAAGGAAGACAACTAGAGAAGGAAATAGGAGGAAAAATGAGGAGAAGGAAAAAAAGAAAGGGGAAAGGATAGCAAAGTTAGGAAAAACAAGGAAAAGAGCAAGGAAGACAGGAGGAGAAAATAACGGGGAGGAGAATAGGAAGAGAAAGAAGGAAGAAGGAAGAAGGAGGAGGAAGAGAAAGAGGAGGAGGAAGAGGAGGAGAAGAAGAATATCTAAAGTTGCCACTCTACTTCCTGGTCAGCTCTTCCTTCAATGGTGGCTGAAGCTCTAAAAACTAACCCATCCGCCACGCTGCACGTTGGCAGGCTGAGATTCCAGGAACAGCTGCAGTCTGAGGTAGCACCATAAACACCGAGAAACTGTGCCCGGAATGGCATTCATGGGCAAGAATGGAGCTGCTGGCAGGTGGCCAGGCTGTTTTTTCCTCCCTGCCAGCTTCTGGGCGTGCCGCAAAGGAGCAAGAAGCAGAAAGAACGAATGTAAAAGCTATTTTCCAAATATTCCTTTGCGTTTGTGGGTAGAGAAACTGGGGTACAGACAGGGGGGGCTTTAAGCCCCCCCCCAAGATTTCTAGTTGGAGAAATAAATATAAATCACCTTGTAGGGGAGATGGGCAGCATCAAACATGTAGTACATAAATAGGAAATAAAGATATATGGATGAGATATGAAATAAAGATATATGGATATATGGAGAGAGAGAGATGATAGATAGATAGATGAATAGATAGAGATGATAGATAAAGATAGATGATAGATAGATAGGGAGCAACGTGAGTTGTGTGGCTTATGGGGGAGGAAAGGGCCCTGATTCCCTTCATTAGCTGCAGCTGGGAACAGAGTGTTTAAAAATGGAAGCTGTGCACAGCAACTGGTTGGAAACAAATTGTGTATTATCTTGTTTTGGCGAGGCTTATCTGGGTTCCTGGTGTCTTCCCAACTGTGTGTGTTTTGTTGACCTTTGAAGTCTGCAATTCCTTATCCTGCCCTGTCCAGTTAATTGCTCCAGGATGGTTTGTGTGGATTTTTATTTACACTTTATATGCACTTCGTTTTCAGACTGAATTTCCTCCACTTAAAGACTGTTCTTGGGAGAGTTTTTTCTCCGACCAAAGGTAAACTGGACATTGGGGGCAAAGTTGGAGGTATTAAAGGGACTCTTCTTACTTATGTGACTGTGTTGCCTTTGTGCCACGCCCCTTTGGGTGATCACATGCCTGTTCTAATTGGCTCTAGAATCATTCAAGTTCATTCGGAAGGATCAGTTCCAATCCGACAGCTAAATTCCATTCAGGAAGCCATCTTCTGCATTATACAGCCCTAACGTTAATCACATTGAAAATGTCACGTAAACTTAATCAGGGTTCAGATTCAGAAGTTGTTTCTTCTTCTTTTTTACATAGGGATCCCACAACCAGGTGTCCCTGAAGAGAGCGAGGTGAGAAATGGCAGCCGAACATCAATTTTAATGGATGAATACAGTAAACACAAAACCCGCGTAAACAAAAGCTCTTTTGGCTAATTTTAAAAAAACAGGAGAAAAAAAAGTTCAAGAAAGATTGATCGAGAAAGAAAGAAAGAAAGGAAGAAAGAAAGAAAGAAAGAAAGAAAGAAAGAAAGAAAGAAAGAAAGAGAAGGGCAATGGATTGAGTTGACGGTGGAGCGTAAGATAAGGCAAAAATCATGCATGATAAATAAAAGAATGGATCCATTTTTCAGATGGGAAAATCAAGACTGAGAGGAAGAAAAGCAATTGGGGATGTTGGATGGCACTTTCACTCAAAATATCACCTATGTTGAATAAATAAGACACATACCTAACACTTACACACACACTCACACACAGATAAAGTTAAGAAGACCAAAAAAAAGTATTATTTTTGGATAATTTCCTTAGAGAAGAATACTTAAGATTTATTTAAACACCCAATACTCTTCGTGGTCAAAAGAGTTACCTAACCAGAAAGACCACACAGGTTGTCTAACCACACTCATTCTGGATTAGGCAGTGAAAAGACAAAGTTGGGTTTGTCTTGTCAACAAAATGTTAGAAACTTCACCGCACGACTGATTTCGCATAAGCGCGGGCCAATTCTTGCCAAGTTTGCTACTTTTTAAACCTCCTGCTAGAAAACTGGCAGCTCTTTAAAAGGAGACGATCAACAAACATGGAGTTTCTTTTAACAATGATTTGGGCTTCTCTCAAAAAGTTTATTAATCACGGGTTTTCTGTGTAAAAACAGACAAGGGGCTGCTTTATTTCTAAAAGCTTCTTTCGTGCCACGGCATAGCAAGAAATAACATTCAGGATCCTTCTCATTTGTCGTGATTTTTTTTAACAGTATAAGAGTAATATATTTGTGACTTGCAAATGACAGTAGGGAGAAGAGAAGGGTTAATCGTTTCCTGTACTGTGGTTGATCCTAGGATAGTATTTTTTTAAAAAAATGGAAAAGGGCAGCTATAAAGACGCCTGTCTCCTTTCTGTATTCTTTACAGCACTATTATTATTTCATCCAGATTTTTTTTAAAGGCACAATCTCTCTTGGGAGGCTTTTAAGATTCTGTTATTCTCCGTGATTTATTAACTAAACTGAAATTGGCTGGGTTTCCTTTAGACAAATACACTAAGCTGTATTAACCATGCCTGTGTTCTCACAACCGCCTAAGTTTGAATCCTGCAAACATTCTCATTAGCCTCTTTCATCCCAAGAGTCCATGGAGGTCTAGAAGGGAGAAGGTTCTAGACTAGGAATGGGAAGATCTAGGTCCTCCTTTGGGCACAGAAGCTCCCTGGAGGATTTTGATCCAGTCCCTCTCTCAGCCTAAGAGCCCATGGGGTCCAGTGGAGAAGGTTCTTGACTAGGAGGAAGGGAAGACAGATTTCTGAAGTTCCCTGTGAGACTTTGAGCCAGTCTCTCCATCTCTGCCCCAAACCAAGATGGTCCAATAATGAAGATCCTGGACTAGGAGCAGGGAAACTTGGGTTCTAGTCCTCCCCCTGGTCATAGAAGCTGACTAGATTACTTTGTGGACCTCTCTCTCAAACTAAGAGCCAAGAGAGCTGCTGGATTAGAAGCAACGTCCTAATCCTGCTTTAGGGATGGAATTCCTGGGGACTTCGGCCCATTCACTCTCTCTCTCTCAGCCAAAAACCAGACTGATGTAGTAGGGAAGGTGCTGGACTAGCAACCAGAAGACTCCAGTTCAAATCCCCTCTCAGCTATGGACACCAATCTCCTGCTGGAGCAGTGAGTTACACTAGAAGACCACCCAAGGTCTCTTTCAACGCTATTATTCCATGTTCTATGTCAGGGATGTCCAACCTTGGCCACTTTAAGACCTATGGATGTCAATTCCCAGAACTCCCCAGCCATCCATGCAACCTGTGCTGGCTGGGGTCTTCTGGGAGTTGAAGTCCACAAGTCTTAAAAGTTTTTGCGACCCTGTCTTCTATGTTCCAATCATCATTGTGACTTTATGGGAGGAAGACCACAACCTCCCTTCAGCTCCTGAACAGAAGCCCCCAAAACCAACTCTCACACAAACACCCCCCCCCAACTGAGGATTTTACCTGAAATTTATAGTAAAGAGAATGCACGTTTAATTATTCATGTATTCACTGCAGCTAGAATGGTATTTGCAGAAAACTGGAGAAAGGGAAGAGATTCCTATTGATGAGAGCGTGAGCCGAAAAAAACATTAGAATGTGCAGAAATGAACAGGTTAACACCTGCACTTAAAGAGAAGGAGCAAACTGAATATCGTATGACATGGGAGCTATTTTATCGCTGGCTGGAGGACAAAAATGAACGTTAGAAATAAAAGAATAGTGAAATATAGAAAATATGTTCATAGAATTTAATATGTTAAGATGAGGATTGTTGTAATAATTAAATATATTGTGCATATCAGTGTTACATTAAGAGGGGAAAACTAATATTAATGTAATGAACGTGGCTGTTAACTTTAATGGTTATTGCACAAGATATTTGTACCCAGGACACAGGAACTGGGCCTAGCTAGTCTAGTGAAGAGAAGGACCAGGGGAGACAGGATAGCAGCCTTCCAACATTTGAGGGGCTGCCACTGAGAGGAGGAAGGGGTCAAGCTATTTTCCAAAGCACCCGAAGGCCAGACGAACAATGGATGGAAACTGATCAAGGAGAGATTCAATCTGGAAATAAGGTTGAAATAAGGAGAAATTTTCTGGCAGGGAGAACAATCAACCCATGTTGCCTTCGGAAGTCATCACTTGAGACTTTCAAGAAGAGATTGGACTGCCATTTGTGAGAAATGGTGTAGGGTCTCCTGCTTAGTTGGGGGGAGGGGTTGGACTAGATGACCTACAAGGACCCTTCCAACTCTGATTATCTATTATCTGTTTTTTTTAATTTTTAAAAAACAACATTTACAAAAATTAAAAACATACAAATTTAAAAACTGCAGCAACACTAGTATGTAAATAACACATTACTCTTTACATTTGATATTGAATTAACTTAATAATAGTTATAAACCAATGATAAGAGCAGTAGAGTATTGTGTGTTATTTAGTGTTTAGGATGTGATAGTTAATGAAGACGCACCAGGTATTAGTTAAAATGGACTATTAGGATTATCTATTATCTGTTAATGCAAGATGGATTGTTTGTATTAAAAATAAAATTAAAATTAAAACACACACAACCAAGAGACACACACCCAACCCAATCCGTTTCTCACCTGACACTTCCACGTAACCTTCCTTGGTCTTGACCGAGAGCTCTTCGGCTTTGAAACTCTGCACGTTGACGCAGACTTTCCAGGGCTCGCCCGAAAAGGTCGGGGGGCTGCTGGGTCCAAAGGGACCCCCTTCGGGGTGAGCCCCAAAACGTGATCCGTAGCCCGGAGGGGAGAAACCACTGCTCCGGGCCATTCCTGATCTCAGAGGGCTCGCCCAGCCTGCGGTGAGGGGCGAGCGGGCCCAATCCGGCCAGTTGGCGGTCAGATCCCCGGGGAAAGGTGGCATGTTAAAGTCATCGTCTAGAAGCCGCGAGGACAGACTAGATTCCCTGAAGGGATCTCTGATACTCCGATGCCGGCCAGGGTAGCACGAGAACGGAATCTGGTTGTCAGCCATCCTGGGAGAGATTCAGCGGGAGGGAACTAAACGCAGAATCAAAACAAGAAAGAAAGAAAAAGTTTTCCAACAGGTGCAGGAAGAAGAAAGAGAAAGAAAGAATGAAAGACTAAATCTGAACTCCGCAGTTCTTGTTCTGAGCACGACTTTTCTCTCCTCAAAGCAAATAAATCTGCTTTGCCGCCTTCTTGCCCAATCGGATGTTGTTTTAAAAAAGGGAAAAACGAACAAACCAACCTTGAATTTCTCTCAGAAGTTTTTTTTTTTTTGGAGAAGTCCAAACCGAGCCAACAAAACTTAAAAGTTCAGAACCGGGGAAAAAAAAATATGCCTCTTGGGACGAGAGAAGCGAAACGTCTTCAAGGAAAACCAAAAAAAATCCGGTTGCCTTTTTGGAAAAAAAAAATCTTGGGATTCAAGAATCAACCCCTTCCCAAATGGAGGGGTGGGAAAAGGAGAAAAGAAGAAGAAAAAAAGCACAAGGCTTCCCTTTTCGAAACCACCCCAGTGCCACTCTGAGCCAGGCAGAAGCTTAAATAAACCGGCTTGTACCAGCCCAGAAACTTCGCTAAACTTCCAAACTCTGCCCCCTATTTATAGGCAAGGCTCCAGCACTGGGGGAGGGTGTTGCAACCCGCCCCACGAGCTGTATTTTTGGAGAGCCTGAAGTGAGCTGACCTCATCCCAAAGGGACCGACTGCTTTGCTAAATGGAATTCCAAGTTTAGACTGGCTTGGCTCTCGTTTTTCATCCCTCCCTCTTTCCCTCCCTCCCTCCCTCCCTCCCTCCTTTTTTTTTGGCAGTGTGAGCTTAGCAAAGCAACCTATTATTAGCTTGGGGTGTTAGGCCTGTCTCTTTCTGTTCGATTCTTCTAACCGCTTGGGCTTTGCCTTGAGAGCAAAAACAAAAATAAAATAAATAAGTAAAGTTAAAGTTAAAGTTAAAGTTAAAGTTAAAGTAAAGTAAAAAGTAAAGTAAAGTAAAGCCAACAACACCCCTCCTCTTTAATTCCCAAAACAGAAGCCAGTAAAATTCTCGTTCGGCAAATCAGGGGTTCGACCTAGCAACGGGGGTGCCAATTGCCTTTGGTAAGAAGCATGCTAAATCCCCCAACTGATGGACTCCAGAACGGTCAGTAAACTGATTTTGATTTAACATACGTTGAATCGAATTTAGGTGAAGTGTTTGTGTGAGTGGGTGGGTGCGATGGGGTTGAGATCCTGCCCATTTCTTTGTTCTGGCTTGATTCCTTTTGATCTGGTGATTAAGGGCACCAGGGTAGAAAACAGGAGACAGGGAGTTCTAGTCCTGCCTTAGGCATGAAAGCTGGTTGGGTGACTTTGAGCCAATCACCAGGAGACAGTGAGTTCTAGTCCTGCCTTAGCTATGAAAGCTGGTTGGGTGACTTTGAGCCAATCACCAGGAGACGGTGAGTTCTAGTCCTTCCTTAGGCTTGAAAGCTGATTGGGTGACTTTGAGTCAACCCCCAGAAGATGCTGAGTTCTAGTTTTGCCTTAGCCATTTAAAAAAGAAGAAGAAGCTGTAGGTGCTTCATCACTGGAGGCTTTTAAGAAGAGACTGGACAGTCCCTTGTCTGAAATGGTACAGGTTGTCCTGTTTGAGCAGCGGGGCTGGACTAGAAGACCATCAGGGTCCCTTCCATCTCGAAGCTGATTGATCGAAACAGACCATAAAGACAAAAACAGATCAACCACGCAGCCGCCTGAAGGTTCCTTTGCTTTTCTGGATATTTCCGTGAATGGTATTTGTAATTTGGAAAGGATGGCTATTAAGTGGAGTGGTGCAGCTGCTTTCCAAGGGTTTTTTTTTTTTGCAAATCTGCCAGATTGCATCCTTCGAAATCGATTTTTATTTTTAAAAAGACCATCTCATCAAAAGCAGGATGCCAAGGACAGATGCCCTTCATCCCTGCTGAAGGATAGAGCCCAGAAAAGGAACGGCCGCGATCATCGTATCTGCAAGCACAGAAATGCAGAGCTTTGGATGGCGTACAGTATGGGGTAATCCTCAACTTACAATGGTTCACTTAGTGACCGAAGTTCACTGGAAAAAAAGTGACTTATGACCGTTTCCTCCTCCCCCCCCCATCCTTACGACTGTTGCAGCTTCCCCGTGGTCAGGCGATCAAAATTGGGATACTCACGACATTGCAACTGTCGCAAAGATGAACCAAGTGGCTTGCCGCCAGAAGTTGGAGGTGCTCCAATGCGGGAAGATTTTAAGAAGAGATTGGACAGCCGTTTGTCTGGAACGGTATAAGGTTTCCTGCTTGAGCAGGGGGTTGGGCTAGATGACCTCCAAGGTCCCTTCCAACTCTCTTATTCTGGGAAGGAGGTGACTACGGGGTCTCCAGAGGCTGAAAGTCTTGTCCAGCAGCTCTTCTCAATCTGTTTGTTGTTAAATGATAGTAGTGTTCACAATATTTGAGGGGCTGCCACAGAGAGGAGGAAGGGGTCAAGCTATTTTCCAAGGCACCCGAAGGCCAGACAAGGAATAATGGGTGGAAACCAACAAATAAGGAGGAACTTTCTGACAGTGGGAACAATCCACCCATGGAACAGAAGTTGCCCTCGGAAGTTGTGGGAGCTTCATCACTGGAGACTTTCAAGAAGAGACTGGACTGTTCTCTGTCAAAAATGGTGTAGGGTCTCCTGCTTGGGTGGGGGATTGGACTAGATGATCTACAAGGTCCCTTCCAATTCTGTTAATCTGAATCCATCTAAGATGATCAAAGGCCTGAAGACTAAAATATATGATGAATGGTTGCAGGAACTGGGCATGGCTAGTCTAGTGGAGAGAAGGACCAGGGGAGACAGGAGAGCAGTCTTTCAATATTTGAGGGGCTGCCCCAGAGAGGAAGAAGGGGTCAAGCTATTCTCCAAAGCCCCCGAAGGCCAGACAAGGAATAATGGATGGAAACTGAACAAGGAGAGATTCAATCTGGAAATAGGGAGGATTTTCTGATACTGAGGACAACCAATGGAACAGAAGTGGCAGCTTCATCCCTGGAAGCTTTCAAGAAGAGGCTGGACCGCCATCTGTCGGAAAGGGTGTAAGGTCTCCTGCTTGGGTGGAGGGAGGGGGGTTGGACTAGATGACCTACAAGGTGCCTTCCCACTCTTGTCATTCTGAAATCTAAATAAGCCGCCACATTGCAAAACACACGAAACTCTCAGAAGCGCCTTTTAAAACTGCACCAAAGCTGACCTGGATCAACAGCTCAGGATGTCCCACTGCTTTTACAACCTCGGGCCAAAGCAATGGATTGCTATTCTCCCTTAGGAGGGCCACCAACTCTGCACAAGGGAGTATTTTGCTTACAAACTTTGGGAAAGGGTGGGCCACAAATACCTAACGCCCGAAAAGCCTTGCTACACCTGATCTAGAGGATAAGATGATTTTTTTTAAAATTACATTTATATGCACGCCTTCTCTCCGAGACTCAGGCGGCTTTACAATTTTGGGGATACAACCCAGTGTGCTCAGCAATAGCCTTCATTCCATTGTATATGCCTGCTTATTACTAAGCGGCATTTTTTACAAGGTCAGCTAATTGCCCCCAACAATCTTGGGTCCTCACTTTACCTACCCCGAGAGGATGGAAGGCTGAGTCAACCTTGAGCCTGGTGGTTGACTTATCTTTAGAAGGTTGACTTATCTTTAGAAGATAAGAGGAGCTGGAATGCTGTTCCTGATCCAATCAATTCCATCGGGGATTTAAGCACAGACCTATCTCTGCAGCCAGATATTAAATCCACCACAGATCGCAATGGAGATAATTACTCTTTGGAGCCGAGCGTCCCAAATTCTACGGAAGACTTTGGAAACACGGTTGTGAAAAATGCAATCCGAGGGATTCGGAAGAAGTCCTCGGTTCGGAGGTCACCTTGACGGCAGACTACAGGTATACCTTGTCTTACAACTGTTCGTTTATATTGACCGTTCGCAGCTCTATAAAAAGTGACTTATGATTGTTTTTCACACTTCTCCTTCTCCTCCCCCTCTTCCCCTCCTCCTCCTCCTCCTCTCTCTTCCAGCACTGATGATGTTATCTTGCTGGGTAATGAAACGTCTGCCAGAAAACCATTGAGCTCTGAGAGCACCAAGGACCCCACTGTTCAACCCCGAGCTACAAATATTTTTTTCTATTAGTCTGTGGAATCCTTGGCAGTCTCTGAGTTTGGTTGTCTGCTTGTAGACGTTTTTCAGGAATAAACCCCACTCTTCTTTGCACTGATGATGTTACCTAATTGGGTCATGGAACATCTGCAAGAAAACAACGCAGTTCAGAGAGCACCAACGACCCCACAATTCTCGTCTTTGATTACCCTACTCAAGGAACGCAACGTATCTCGCCCATTTTCCAGATGTTCTATTCCATCCTAAACATTTTTTGGGGGGTGGGTTTATTCCCCCCTCCTCCCACAGTGCTTGAAGGCAATTACATCTCTCTCACACAGCTAAGCGCAACACGCCTTCTTCATATTGCATCAATCTGAGTTTCATTTGCTTAGGAAGTTTCTACGAGAATTGTGAAACTGACTAAAAGGAAAGGACTGGCCCACCCGATATTAATTATTGTGTACATGGGAAGTAGATGAGAGAGCATGCAAGCAATTTGCTGAGAACACAGGGGTGTGGGCCCTTTGATCTCTGCTTCCCTCAAGGGATCGAGGCTCAAGGAGGAATTGATTTTTTTTTTTACGCAACAAGATGCAAAGAGATGAAGAAACATTGGTTTGAATCTAGCTTTAGATACCACGTAAGATCATATAGAAGGCATTGAAGAGATTTCATCAGGGGTGGGATTCAAAACTCCCAGCAACCAGTTCGCTGTCCAGTTTCTGGATGGGCGTGGCCATGCTGGGCGTGGCCTTCTAATAATTCTAAACAACAACAACAACAACAACAACAACAACAACAACAACAATAATTCTACAGAGGAATTATTGAGTCCATCATCTGCACCTCTATAGCTGTCTGGTTTGGTTCTGCAACCCAACAGGACAGACACAGACTCCAGAGAGTAATTAAGACTGCAGAAAAAAACAATTGCTACCAACCTGCCTTCCATGGAGGACCTGTATCCTGCATGAGTCAAAAAGAGGGCTCTGAAAATATCTACAGACCCCTCACATCCCGGACATAAACTGGTTCAACTCCTTCCCTCAAAACGATGCTATAGGGCACTGCACACCAGAACAACTAGAAACAAGGATGGTTTTTTCCCCAAACGCCATCACTCTGCTAAACAAATATTTCCCTCAACAACTGTCCAACTATTTACAAAGTCTGCACTACTATTACTGTTAATCTTCTCATCACTCCTTATCACCCATCCCCTCCCACTTGTGACTGTATGACTGTAACTTTGTTGCTTGTATCCTTACGATTTATATTGACTGTTTCCTAGTATGATTTGATTGCTTATTGTACCCTATGACTATCATTAAGTGTTGTACCTGATGATTTTTGACTCTTGATGAATGTATCTTTTCTTTTATGCACACTGAGAGCATTTGCACCAAGACAAATTCCTTGTATGTCTAGTCACACTTGGCCAATAAAGTTATTCTATTCTATTCTATTCTATTCTATTCTATTCTATTCTATTCTATTCTATTCTATTGGAACTTTTGGGCTCCACTGTGGTCTTAAGTCAAGGACTACCTAGAAATGAGAACAAGAAAGGTGGAGGGATTGTTGAAAGTGGCTCTTATACCAATCTGCCAAGATAAATTACAGGCAGTGAAGAAGTCAGAAAAATCCAGAAGGAGACCTAAAAAAAATAAGACTTTGATCATACGATTGCGAGGGCTGGAGTTTTTTCAAAAATAGATCGGACAACCAATTGATCAGGATGGTATAAGGTCTCCTGCCTTGAGCAGGGGGTTGGACTAGAAGATCTCTGAGGTCCCTTCTAGCCCTATAATTCTATTTTGTGGTTTTATGTCGTGATGGTCACCTTGACTTTTAAAAATCCCCCTAGTAGACCCCCTGTAAAGGCTCTAAGATTCTCAGTGTTGATCCTAATGAAAGGCCAAGAATTACAGAATAACACCATTGGAAGGGACCTTGGAGGTCTTCTAGCCCACCCCCTGCTCAAGCAGGAGAGCTTATACCATTCTGAACAAATGGCGGTCCAATTTGTTCTTGAAAACTTCCAGGGATGGGGCGCCCGCAACTTCTGGAGAGAAGCTGTTCCATGAATTGTTCTTCGTGACCCTTTGCTTTCTTTCTGTCGCATCCCGAAGCATGCACAGCCATAAGTACCCTGTTTCCCTGAAAATATGACCTACCCTGAAAGTAAGTCCTAGCTTGATTTTTACACATGTGAGCCCATTATAAGCCCTACCCACCAAAATAAGCCCTAATTACACATGTGAGCCCAATATAAACCCTACCTCCCAAAATAAGACCCTGCCCATTCCAGAGTGCACTGGTAAAAATTAAGCTAGGGTGGGGATGTGGAGGTGGGGTGGAGCTGCCCTACTACTTAGTTGTAGCCAGGCCTTGCACACCCCGACACCTGACTTGCTGGCCCATTTCTTCTGCAGCCAGCAAGGCTGGTAAGGCTTTCCTGAAGGCCTCTGGAGCTGATAACAAAGCTCCGGATCGATCCTGAAGTCTGCAGAGGCCTTCAGGACAGTCTTGCCAGCTGCAGAAGAAGAAATTCCTGAAGGCCTCTGGCAGCAAAAAGGAGGCCAGGGGTGACGCGCGCTAGTGAGATTAGTCAGTGGATGACATCCCCCCAAAATAAGACCTGGTGCCTTTTTTTGGTGGCGATAAAAATATAAGACAGGGTCTTATTTTCGGGGAAACACTGTATTCTTGAGCATGGATGTCAAGTGTTTGCTTGCGCAGATGTTCCACTGAGTGGCAATGAGACATTCTTCTGGAATTACTGATGGGATGAATTTTCAGAAGGCAAATCAGCATTAAGGAGAGAAAAAAATAAATATATAAACTCTTGCAGTGAATATCCTGTTTGAATTGGGAGGGGCAGGCTGCAGACAGAGCTTTGAACTTTCCTAAATGATGGGTGTAAACATGAGGATTGCATCTGATTTCTGACGTCTCCTGTCTGCCTCTCTTGCCAGCCAACAGTACCTCATTCCCTTTTTTTCTTTTAACAATTCAAGTGGAGCCTTCGTCTGGTGGAAATCCATTAATTTAATTAAACCAATTAAAAAGCACCCATTACATTTTGTTTTTTTTTCTTTGTTTTCAAGTTAATGTCTCTGCTGAGTTCAGCCCAGACATGGATTCGTTCCATAAAGCAACGGGCCAGTTTGAATGTAGCAGTGAAGACCAATTTTTTTTCTCCCAGTACATTTCATTTCCCAGTGACGTAGCAGGGAAAGCCCCAGTCTAGAAACTGGGAGACTGGAGATCTAGTCCCAGTGTAGGCACCAACCCAGCTCAGGCAGGGCTGGGATTCAAATTTTTTAACAACCGGTTCTGTGGGCGTGGCTAGGTGGATGTGGCCATGTGACTAGGAAGGTGTGGCTTTTTTTGCAACCCCTCCCCCCAATTTTTGGGCCTCCTGGGCCTGAGGGAAGCCTCCTGGGGTGGCTTTTTTGCTCCCAGAAGGGTTCCCTGTGGCCCAAACTGGGGGGATGCTCCAAACTGCACAGAATCATAACTGGTTCTATAGATCTGGTCCGAACCAGTAGAATCCCACCTCTGAGCTCAGGCCAGTCACTCTCTCTCAGCCCTAGGAAGGAGGCAATGGCAAAGCACTTTGCCAAGAAAACTGCAGGGACTAATCCACCAGGAGTCAACTTTGGCTTAAATCAGATGAAAAAACAAAAGCAAAGTGTTAATCATTACCCTCTGTTATAAAACCAATAGAGAGAGGTTCATCTGTTTAATCTTTCTCTCCTTTATTTCTTCCCTTTAATTGCATGATATAAAGTCAGCCCAGGTATTCCCTTCCTCGTGCAGAGGGAGCAAAATTCAGCTTGAACTACGCGTGACTTACCGAAGGCCAAATAAACAAGAAGTCGCCTACCTCTTTCCAAAAGAGAACATCATCCCATCTGGGCTTCCAAGTAATAACAGGGCAACGTAGCACAGAATCAACAATCATCACCATGACTCCTGCTTTTGAAAACAGCGACATGTATATGTCCTAGTTTCAGTCAAGGAAGAGTGTAGCACGTTCCTTCTGGGTTCCTCGATTAGGTGGAATGCCAGATTTGAGGAACCAAGAACTGCCTGGAGAACCTGGGTGGTCACCTTTGGAAGCCATGTTTTCAGTGCTGGGATTCAGCCGGTTCTCACCGGTTTGGGAGAACTGGTCGTTAACTTCCCGAGCAGTTTGGTGAACTGGTTGTTGGAAGAAATCATGAGGGCAGAGAACTGGTCATTAAATTATTTGAATCCCACCACTGCATGTTTTACTTCGAAGCTTCTAAGCTGCCACATTTTGGCGCCTGGGGATTTGGGATTTCATAGAGAGGTGGAAGATTAGACAGAAGGTTAAAAAAAGGGGATCACGTAACCCCGGTCGTAATTGTGAAACACAGCCCTAAGTCCCTTTGTCAATTTTTACTGTTTTTTAAATTGATTTTTAATTTTTTATCAATGTAATTTTTTTATATTTTTTACTGTGAGCTGCCCGTAGTCCTTTGGGAGTTGGGCGGCATATAAGTCTAACTAATAAATAAATAAATAATAAATGCTGTTCAGGTCACTAAGTGAACTGTCGTAAGTGGAGAACTGCTTGCATTTTCATGCATTCTATTTTGCCCATCTACTTCATTCCTCCCCCCACCACCAGTTCATTCCAGGTCAACCAGGTGCTGTCCTTGAAACCTGAAGATTACACACACACACACACACACACATTTTGGAAATGCCCACAACATTCAATTGTTGAAATTCAATGCCAGGCAAGGCGGTTTTTATAGGAATTTAGGCTCCTGCCTAGCTCTGCCAGTCTCAGATGGCATCGATGTACATTTAAATGGCTCAACAATTATGTGCCTGGCACAACCGCAGTCACACCTGCTCGCTCAGAGAGCAGAAAAAAAAAACGGGTCCTGCTTGTTCATCCTTCTCACCATTACAGTCTGCTCACTTCATTTGCCTGATGGATGCCGGCCTGTCTAAAGGCTACGCAGCTTCCCTCTGGCCAGAAAGCAAGTAGCAGCAGCCCTTAGACTTATATACCACTTTACAGTGCTTTCCAGCCCTCTCTAAGCGGTTTACAGAGTCAGCCTCTTGCCCCCAACAATCTGGGTCTCCTCATTTTTACCAACCTTGGAAGGATGGAAGGCTGAGTCACCCTTGAGACGGTCAGGATTGAACTCCTGGCAGTGGGCAGAGCTAGCCTGCAATACTCCTTTCTAACTATTGCACAGGGAGGGAGGGAGGAAGGAAGGAGGCAGGGAAGGAAGGAAGGAAGGAAGGAAGGAAGGAAGGAAGGAAGGAAGGAAGGAAGGAAGGAAGGAAGGAAGGAAGGAAGGAGAGCACAGCAACAACAAGAGCCACAATAAGAATTCAAAATCCATTAGGATCTACTCAAATGATCCCAAATTGTCGGCTAGCCTTGGGGTCTTCCAGAACTCTTCAAGATGTCAAAGGCAGAACCAGGCAGAAAAGAAGCAAGAAAAGACGAAAACACTGAGTCAGATGGTTCAGCATTAAACCACGCAGTTGATAGTCCCCAGCGAAAATGCCGAGTCACAAAAGGTCTTCTTCCTTCTGCCCACCCTACCTTTGAGGACCAAGGACATTACTCTAGACCTGGAGAACTTGCTGCTCTTGGCCGTGGTGACCTTTTGCAAGGGATGACCCAAAGAGATCCTTTGGCCTGATCCTCCCTCAGAGACAAATTGGAGACCCCCCCTCCTACTCATCGTAGTGCACGCACCACCCTTGCCAAGGCAAACTCAATTCTCTACGGGCTGAAATTAGCCTTTAACCAAGGAGAAGAATGGAGTAACAAGAGTTGGAAGGGAGGCCTTGGCGGTCTTCTAGTCCAACCCCCACCCCTGCTCAAGCAGACAAAAGTGGCTGTCCCAGCTCCTTGCTTGTGTTAGGAATGCAAAACTGCAAGAGGCTTTGAACCAACTCCATCTCCCAAACCCCCACAGACACACCCCAGCTGCAGAGGTGAGCCTGCCCATTCCCCCATATATCCCCACCCTCCTTTCGCCTTCTGGAGGGGAGGTGGGTTTTTTTTGCAAGGTTGCCATGCCTTACCCACGATGTTCGACAGCCAAGGAGCTCCGAGAAAAGACGACAAGGATTAGAAGCTGTTCTTAAGAAGGGCGGTTTAAAGAGAAGTTTTTTTTTAAAAAGAACAACAACTCTTATTTGCAGCAGTCCTCAGCTTCCTTGGGCAGGCAGTCACTGCGGACAGAGGTGGAGCTGGGCAGCTGGCCAGCGGACTGCCTTGAGGACTTAGGAGGGACTTGGCTTTCTCTGCCACTGAAAGTGGTCTGGACGCCAGCCAGCTTTGGGACAGGCTAAGTGCTGCGGTTCCGGCACAGCTGATGAGTTTGATGTCTGAGAGCCTTGAGAAACCTTACTCCACCCAGCCCACAACCTGTTTCCTTTGCAGGAGCAGCTGAAAGTGATAGACTTCCAAGGGGGAGAAAGAAAAGGGGGAAGAAGGAGAAAAGAGTGAAATTGACAAGATTGTGTCTGTCGGCCTGCCTGCCTGCCTGCCTCTCTTCTCAACCCAAGATCTTTACCAACGCAAGGCTGTTTTGTTTCTAGAGTGGTCTCTCCAAAAGGAGAATATAGTTGTAGTTCAGGGTCGAAAGAAGTGGTCTGCTCTCGAAGTTGGGCTGCTGCCTTGACGCCTCATGACCCAACTAGGAATCATCAGTGTTGGAAGGGGAGGGAGGTGGGAGAGGAGGAGGAGGAGGAGGAGGAGGAAGAAGAGGAGGAAGGAGGAAGAGGATTGTAGGGTCCTTGCTGCTCTCTGAGCTGGGTTATTTTCTTGCAGACGTCTCATGACCCAACTAGGGAATGTCATCAGTGTTGGAAGGGAGGGAGGTTTGTGGAGAGGAGGAGGAGGAGGAGGAGGAGGAGGAAGAAGAGGAGGAAGGAGGAAGAGGATTGTAGGGTCCTTGC
>CM019165.1:4513024-4561387 GCA_009733165.1 Naja naja
CTTCTTCCTTCCTCTCTATGGAATTCCTTCCTTCCTTCCTTCCTTCCTTCCTTCTTTCCTTCCTTCCTTCCTTCCTTGACTCTCTTATCCCTCCTCCCTCCTTTCCTTCTTCCTTCCTCTCTATGGAATTCCTTCCTTCCTCCCTCCCTCTTTCTCCATTCATCTCTTTTTTCTTTCTCCTCTTCCTCCCTCCTTCCCTCCCAGTGTTTTAAATGCTTTTATCACTAATTATTGCTAATGTGCGATGTATACACACAGATGGCACCATAGAAGTAGCAACTGGGGTGGTGGGGGCAGGAGGAGCCCATTAGGATAATTAAAGATAATACCATACTGAACAGAAACTAAAAATCTGGTTTCTTAGGGATAAGAAAAAACATTGATGTTTTGTGCTTCCCGATCTCTTTTTCTTGGCTTCTCCTGAAATTTAAGGTGAAGAAGCAAACCAGATAACCTCCAAGCTAATTTGTTGAGCACTATCTCTTGTATTCCTGTTTATTCCTCCTCCTCCCCCAAAGAGTCAGGACTATAAGAAGAAAGCAAAGGGTGAATAACAGGATAACAGAGTTGGGAGGGACCTGGGAGGTCTTCTAGCTCAGCCCCTTATTCAAGTACTTATACCATTTCAGACAAATGGCTGTGCAATCTCTTCTTAAAAGCCTCCAGTGATGGAGCACCTACAATGTCTGAAGCAGTGGTGGTATTCCACCGGTTCGGCCCAGTTCTGCCGAGCTGGTAGCGCCGATGAGCAGCAGAGACTGAACTGGTTCTCTCTGCCGCTCTATTGTTGGGCCCACCCACCCGTCCAGGCTCCCATACTCAACTTTATCCACTGAATTTGAAGCGCAGCTGCTTTGCATGGCACAGAATAGTGCCGTACGGCAGCCGCTGAAGTGACCGGGATCGTGCAGACTTGCAGGAGGCAAGTTAGAACACCTCTGAACCTGTACAAAGTGTGCATTTGGCACGCCCATCCATGCAAAATGTGTGCATCCACGCAAAGCGCACCCACCAAGCCACGCGCACTGAACCGGTGGCAAAAACGTTTGAATCCCACCACTGTTCTGAAGGTTGAAAATCAAGGGCTTCTTGTTTGTTGATTAGTTAGCACTGGGACAAGCAGAGGTCCAAAGTGAAATACAATGTTGAATAAAGAACAGGAAAACAGTAATCCTGGCTTGTTAGCACCTGGTAAGAAGAGCTAAGATGATCAGGCCAAAACCAGATTCATATATTGCTTTAAATGACTGCAAGATTTCTTTACTTCTGGTTTAGTAGATATGCAAATCCACCCACATTGTTTGCAAATCAGACTTACTTCTTGGTCACTGAACTGTGACTTAAAAAACCCTTTGTAGGATTATGCTTATATAAATGTGCTTCTTTATGCCAGATTGTTCAAAACTCTTGGCAAATCTGGTTTACTGTGATGTGCACAACTGGTTTAGCCATTTGTTTATGGCTGAGAAAAGGAAACGCTTCTGATTTTACAGTGACAACTGCAAAAACAGGGAGAACATCAGTAGTTTTGCATCTGGGAGGAAATTCTGGAAAGAATTTTTACAACAGAAGACAATAAATACATATAACTCAGGTTGAATTGTGAATCCTTGTTGCTCTCTGGGCTTGGTTGTTTTTCTGCAGGCATTTCATTACCTGACTAAGTAACATTATCAGTGTGAAGAAAGGTGGGGTTTGCTCCCTGTTTATATACAGTGACACGCCCTGCGAATGATGGTGGTGGTATGTTTTTTCTCGTTATAGTTCCTTGATTAGGATATTGGTTTTTTGACACATAATCATAGTAACTCACCATTGAAAAGAGACAATAAAAAAATCAAAAGGCAGAACACACCTTCTCCAGTAGCCAATACCCAGATAAGCAGGGATTAATACCAGACAAACAATCCAGTGGAAAACAATACCCTAATCAAAGAACTAACAAGGAGAAAACCAACCTCTATCAAACAGCAGGGAAAGCAAACAACCAACACCAGTGGCAAACCCACTTGAAAATTATCACACCTAAGTGCTTTGCTCAGGAGTCTTAGTAGATATTTTTGGGAACAGAACAGGTATTCACTCAGTGCGCAATCATTGAGAAACAGGTCTTCTGATTTGAGTACCTGATGCTCTCAGTTTTTCCCTAGAGTAGTTTGGTCTAGTGGTTAAGGCACTAAGCTAGAAAGCTGGTGACTGTGAGTTCTAGTCCCATCTCAGTCATGAAAGCCAACTGGATGACATTGGGCGGATCACCAGGAGATGGTGAGTTCTAGTCCCTGGGTTGCTGTGGTGGGAAAAAAGTTGGAGGGTAGGGATGTGTTCACCGTCATGAGTTATTTGTAAAAAATAGCAAAGGCTGGATACAAATAAATAAAATAAACAAATTACCCAGCAGATTACTCACCTTGATTTTGATGAACAACAAGATGGGCTTGGTGAAGATCTCCGTCCCATCTTGTGATGCAAAGGTTCAGAGTGGCCAGAGTCCAGAGATGACCTGCTAGAAGGAGATACATTTCGAAGACATGGCTGAAGTGGAGAACTGGAAAATGGTGAGGAGACAACGTTGGCCTTCTTCTTTCCAAGAGGCTCAAGAGACGGCCAATGCTCTCCACTGAAAAGAGAAGTTTTCCAGAAAGGACAGTGATTCTAGATGGCCAGAGACCTGTGAGGACATACCTCTTTTACAAGACACACAGCTTTCAAAAACAGAAAAGTCCACCTCCTTTCTGAGGAGAGCACAACTTTCTCCTTCTGTCCTGGCCACTTTTTACAGAGCCACGATTGAGAGCATTTTAATAAAGTACGTCACTGTTTTGTTTGGTGGCAGCAGTGCCTAAGATAGAAAGCCCCTACAGAGAGTGGTGAGGACAGCAGAGAAGATTATAATAGCAGAGAGATTGAAAAAAAAATTCTGACTGAATTCATCCACTCAGATCAAAAGGGTTTCTTACCAAAAAGACAAATAAAACACAACTTAAGGATTATCCTAGATACACCAGAATACTATGAAACACACCCAGGAAAACAAAATGGCACTAATCTTTTTAGATGCTCAGAAAGCTTTTGATAATGTAAGCTGGCACGACTACTTACTTTTGATCTTTGCACAGATCCCGGTGAGACAGAGATGGTTCTTCCAAAACCGCTCCTTTGGATTGGGAGCTGTAGCTGTGCAATGAATTCCCCGAGTCAGGACTGCTGACACTGTTGGCTTTCCTGGAAGAGAAGGCCTGGCTGAAGCCCTCGTGGGCTTCACGCTTGGTTTCTTGGCTGCCTTTTGACCTGGATGTGCTTGTCTGAACAGACGGTGGGGAGGAGGTTGCATTGCCCGAATCATATTCGTGCGCATCTCCGTTCTCTTTGATTTGGCTCCCCAACTGACCTGCTGCTTTTTTAAAGAGGCCAGTAGCAGACCCGGAATTTGAGATCTGTAAGCACAAAGAGACATCTTTTGCCAGGGTTTAATTCAACTTACCCACAAAAAGAAAAGACAAATCCCGCCCCAAAATTGGGTGGTGTGTGTAAGATGTTGGGCTCTATTTACTTGCTTGACAAATTCACCCTTTTTATTTTGTTATTCTGGTGCTTTTGTTCTTATTTACCATTAGGATTCAGTCTGTAATCAAAGGCAAAGAAGGAAGAAAGTTAGAAGGTAAGAAAGAGAAAGAAAGAAAGAGAAAGAAAAAGAAAAGAAAGAGAGAAGAAGGAAGGAAGGAAGGAAGGAAGGAAGGAAGGAAGGAAGGAAAGAAAAAAGTTTGAACTCAAATCACATCTTCCTAAAAGAAAGAAATGCATATGTCGCTGTCTTTTTTGCTCTCTGTCCCCCAGATATAATCGGAAGGTTTTTAAATCATGCAAAGAATACTAACAGCATGCGCTCCATGTTGACGGAAAGGTGAATCTGTGTAATCTTTTCTATAAGGTAGAAATCAAAGGAGGTTAAGAAAATGTAAGAAAAACCCTAAACAAACCAAAAGAGACCAAAAAAAAAAAAGAAGCAATAGAAATAGATTGTCACAGGAAAAAAAAGAAGACATCCAGTTGTAGAAATCAGACAAAATGGTACAAAAATCCTACTGGCGCCATCCAGGCAAATTTGTGTGCTTTTGTTGTTCTATTCAACTGCAGAGGAACAGATGTCCAAATGCTTGAATGCTAGAATCAATCATGGTTAAGCTGTAGCCCAGTTTGCTGGGTCTGTATTCTGCCAGCCCTCCAAGGTAGACAGGTCAGGAATTAACTTCCTTTTTATGAGCCTGTAATCCCTTGCTTTAAGGTGAGGTCAGGGCAACTGAATAGAGCTGAGAGTTTACTGGCCAGATGCCCTTCCTGATGCCCATGTGGAGTTCACAGCAGACATTTTCTCATTGTGCCCTGATAAAGAAACATCTGTCACTGCCTAGGATTGAAATCTCAACTTTCTGAGTGGGAGGCGAGTGTCTTCAGCTCTAGGCCACCGAGCTGCTCAAACATTACAGGCAATTCTTTATTCTCATGAAGAGAGTTGGATTCCTTGTCTCATGTACCTTGAAGGGCTGATGTGAAGAAAATCAAGGTAGGGCAATCTTGAGTTTCTTTCTCACTCCCTACCGTCTCTAGTCTAGGCTAATTAAGGTTTATGTAACGGTACTGGTTTTTCTTCTTCTTCAAGGATGTGTTTACTCTTCGGCAGATCTTGCAAAATCTCATCGGATTTGGGGCAATTGCAGGGTAGAACAGCCAAAGCACTATGAGAAATGTCTGTGGAGATTCTCAGTCATCCAGGTCAGGTTGTCCCAAAGGAGCTTTCCCCCAAAAAACAACCTGGTTTTTCCTTGAAGACATTTCGCTTTCTCACCTAGGAAGCCTCTTCAGTTCTGAAGAACTGAACTGAGAACGGAAGAAGCTTATTGGATGAGAAGTGAAATGTCTTCAAGGAAAAACAAAGAAAATTCCAGTTGCCTTTTTAAAACAAGTCTATGACATCATTTATGCCTTGGAATGTTAACAGTCCATGGCTTGGAAAATATGAGAGGTACCACCTTCATAGTCCCTTCTCTCCTAGTTGTAAATACTACACCCTGAAAAATAACACAGTGAAGTTTGCACACTATGCCGGGCTGAATATGAAGTCTTGGAGCATTGAGTATTTGAAAAAATGGGCCTGGGGCAGGGGTGGGACTCTACTGGTTTGGACTGGTTCTATAGAACTGGTTGTTATGATTCTGCGCCATTCGGAGAACCGGCAAATCTTGCCCCTGGCTGGCCCCACCCCTCTCCACCTGTCACATGGCCACTCCTATGTAGCCACGCCCACAGAACTGGTTGTTAAAAAATGGGAATCCCACCCCTGGTCTGGGGTCTAGGCTTCAAGGGCCCCCACCCATCAATGTCAACATTCCCAAGTTTTTTTAAAAAAATTAAAAGAATGCTTACAAATAGGTGAAGGTTTTACTTTGGCTAGGGTCTGCTCACAAGATTGTCTCCCTTTTAAAAACCTTTCCCTTTGGGGGCAAACAGGATGATAACTCTGGGACAGAATATTTCATTTTTAGAAATGAAATAAAGAAAACCCAGCTCACAAATGTTATTTTTTTTACATCGTAACTAAAAACAGAGAAAGAGAGAGGAAAAACAAAATAAGGAAAACCAAACCAATTAAAAATTAAAAGTTCCTTTAGAGAAAGAAGGCAGACATAGATGGCTGTGTGTAATCCCCCTGGTAGAATATTTCTGCGTGACCTCTAATAATTAATATCCTGACAGCTTGTGGTTAGCATTCACTTACCAAGCAAGACTTCCTCCTTTAGTAGGTAAGGTGTAAGAAAAAGGGAAGATTGGGGAACGTAAGTCCATGGTTAGAGTTTTAAATTACAAGAGAGATTTAAAAAAAGAGAATGAAAATCAAAATTCAACCCCTCTTTCTTTCTTTCTTTCTTTCTTTCTTTCTTTCTTTCTTTCTTTCTTTCCTTTTTTCTTTTTTCTTTCTCTTTCTTTCTCTCTCTTCTGTTAGACCAATCAAGTATTTGCTTTCTACTTTATTTTTAAAATGTTCCATGCTTTTTTAAAAAAATCCTCTCAAATTCCTCCAGTCTAATGGATCCCAAGCCCAAGATCTTGGGCTCACAGAGAATGCAAAAATTTTAAAAAATATTTCCCAGGAAATCAAAGATTTGAAAACAGAATGACAACACAAAAAGATAGGGTATGTTCATTCATTCATTCATTCATTCATTCATTCATTCATTCACGGAACAAATGCTATTAATTCAACAAGCATGGATGCTGCATTTATTTACATGTTAATGTGATAACCCCGTTCAGATTTTCCTCAGATTTTCAGTATTCTTGTGAGAATACTTTCCCCTTGCTTTGATTTTAGGATGTGGGTGTGCAAGCTTTGAGGGATTAATTGCACTAAAAAGGCAGAAGCCTAGGTAGACAAGACAAATCTGAATGAACAGTCTGTTAGGGCTCTGGCAGTTTCCCCCATTTAAATCATGAGTCCCTAGCTGGATTTTCAAAACTTAAAGAAGATTTATTAGGAGTAAATATGTCGGCACTGCCTGGGTGTAGCCGACTCTAAGAAACATCATTCATTGTCACCCTTGACCCTGGTTTTCCCCCACCCCCTGGGTGTACCGTAATTCATAGTCTCCAATGGGACACATCCATAGCCAAGAGTCATCAATCATATTCTCCAAGTTAGAATTTTGCACGGCAGAAACTTCAGTCACCTAGGAACTATCTTTGAAAACATTTATGGAATGCAAGCTGCCGCGCTGCTCCCTGCTCCCTGTCTGCTGGCCACTCTAAAAAGACCATAGAAATATTTTATGAGTTGATACAGTCTATATTTTCAGCTCAGTTTTTTTTTTAATTTGCTCTGAACATTTTGCTCAAGAAGCAGCCGATCGGAAGAGGTTTGCTCAAGCACTGTTGTGATGAGGTTTTCAGTTAAGCTGAAGAACATAGTTTACTGGGCACCGAATGGGCCCTTGGAGAAATAAAGATAAATTTGAGGACTGAGGCTGTCTTGGTGTTCAACAGCATCGCTCTGCCTCTAATGCAGTGTTTCTCAACCTTGGCAGTTTAGGATATGTGGACTTCGACTCCCAGAATTCCCCAGCCAGCAATGCTGGGAGTTGAAGTCCACGTATGTTAAAGTGTTCCGATATCTCAGGGGCTGCCCCAAAGAAGAGGGAGTCAAGCTATTCTCCAAAGCACCTGAAGGCAGGACAAGAAGCAATGGATGGAAACTAATCAAGGAGAGAAGCAACCTAGAACTAAGGAGAAATTTCCTGATAGTGAGAACAATTAATCAGTGGAATAACTTGCTTCCAGAAGCTGTGAATGCTCCAACACTGGAGGTTTTAAGAAGAGATTGGACAGCCATTTGCCTGAAGTGGTGTGTAGGGTTTCCTGCCTAAGCAGGGGTTGGAGTAGAAGATCTTCAACTCCCTTCCAACTATTTCTATTTCTATTATCCTAGAGGTAGGACAAAGTAATATGAGTCATCCTTTGTCTTGTGAATGATTGACTTCTTCTTCTTCTTCTTCTTCTTCTTCTTCTTCTTCTTCTTCTTCTTCTTCTTCTTCTTCTTCTTCTTCTTCTTCTTCTTCCTCTTCTCCCCCCACTCCTCCTCCTCATATTCTATTCCATTTCATTCCATTCTTTGGCTCCTCCTACCACACACTTCAGCCCCACCCAACAAGTGCCCTTCCAAAGTCAATAGGGAAGCCAGATTCACTTAACAACCATGTTCCTAAGTGAACAGCTGCATTCACTTAACAACATGGCCAGAAGGTCATAAAATGGGGCAAAACTCAGCCACTGGAAATTGAAATTTGGGCTTGATTGTGGCTATAAGTCAAGGACTATCTGTACAGCTTGTGAAAGGAGCGTCGTTGTCCACTTCCCAGACTGAAATTGTTGATTGTTTAAAGACTATAAAAGAATATTTATAGGGGGGGTGTGTCTTAGTCTGAACGGAGCTGCGTTCCATGGGAACATTTGTGCCATGGTTGACAAAGTCAGACTGGCAGCCGGCACTGATTGAAGCCTTGTTCTTTTAAATACTCGCCTCGTTTATTTTTAATTAACTCCGAAGTTCTACCTTGGTGGGTGAACATATGAGGAAGATACGGTGAAAGCTGGAATGATAATAAAGACTTCCGATCGAGCTTGGCTTTGAAGGGCTTAAGGGACATATTCATGTCGTTTTCTTGGCTGCAAGAGGAAAGTGATTTGTCGCTGTTTCCTTGGTGGGTTTTTTTATTTTATTTTTGGTCACTGTTTTCTTTTCTTTTTTAAAAAAGAAAACTTTGTCGTTGAGCCAACAGCTCCAACATTTTCTGCTTGTCTCCCATCCAAATACTGACCCTGCATAGCTTCTAAGCTCAGACAAAGGCATTTACCACCACCTCATGATGTCAGAGTAATATTTAGCCCAACAAGAATAAACTAAAGCTTAGCAAGTTTAATCTACATTTTTGGTCTTATAAAAAAAATGGGAGAGCCATCAGGTTGACTCCGAAAAGTGAATTTAAAAAAAATCCTAAAATCCCAACGAAGGCAAAATTAGGCCAACAGAAGGACTGTTGCAAAATGCAAATTTCTGAGGATTCTTCATCAAAGGGTTAAAGGAACCAGTTTGGCCTAGTGGTTAAAGCACCAGGTTAGAAAGCAGGAGAGCGTGAGTTCTAATCCTGCCTTAGCTGTGAATGCCAGCTGGGTGACTTTGGGCCAATCGCCAGGAGATGGTGAGTTCTAGTCCCACCTTAGCCATGAAAATTGGAAAACCAATTGGGTGACTTTGGGCCAAGTGCCAAGAGATGGTGAGTTCTAGTCCTGCCTTAGGCATGAAAACCAGCTGGGTGGCTTTGGGCCAACCACTAGGAGACGGTGAGTTCTAGTTCCACCTTAAAGCATGAAAGCTGGCAGGGTGACTCTGGGCCAATCGCTTTCTCAGCCCAACCCACCTCACAGGGTTGTTGTTAAGGGGAAAATAAGAGGAAGATGTTGGGTACATTCACCACCTTACATTATTTGTAAAAATAATAGAAGTGGAGTACAAATAAATAAATAAATATTTTTTTAAAAAAACCCAGGGAGAAAGGAGACAAAAACATTTTAAACAGTGGTGTCCTTTGGTCTGAAATGGGAAAATCTTGCAGAAACATCACCTTGGTTATTTCTGGTACAGAAGTGATTTGTGGACCAAGCCAAAGATTTCCTTAAATAGGAGAGGATGAAAGTTTTGGGTGTATAAAATCCCACTGAAGTCTTGCCATTGATTGTGGGACGCCCGGTTTCCTTGGCTGGTGGAAAACAGGAAAAGCCCCCTCCCTCATTTTATTTCATTCAAAAGAATCCTTTTCAACACAACTCCAAGGGGAAGACCTCAAAACGAGAGAAAGTTGCAACCAAAACTGCCAATTGACCTTGAGCTGGCACTGCCAACCTCCCTGGGAAAGGAAATAAACACCACCCAAACTCAATACACATTCTTTCTTCTTGGATGCTCACCTACTATCTCTTTGCATCTATGAGTTTGGCCCATGCTCAACGGCGAGACACTAGTGAAATGGGCACAGCAGTGCCTACATTTTCTGCATTGCATGAGAAAAGTACATCTTCTTCCCGCTGTCCTCACCACTTTCTATACAGAGAGTCATATGGCATTACTGCCTGGTTTGGAAGCATTCCTGCTTCGGACAGGAAGGCTGTACAACAGAGTGGTGAGGACAGTAGAAAAGATGATTGGCAGTTCTCTTACTTCTATTCAGGATATGGCATATAAGCGATGCTTGAGCAGGGCCGTAGTATTATCTGGGATGCACACACCATCTTCACCACCTGTTTTCCTTGTTACCTTCTGGCAGGGGGCTCCGTGGTATCTGAATGCAGAACATCCAGATTCGACCACAGTTTTGTTCTGTATAGCATCAACCTTGTAAACTCTCAAGTTTCCTCTTCCCGCTATGTATTCCAAATGGTCAGTGACTAACATATACCATACATATATATAAGTATGGGGGCAGGTATATATTTTATGTATGTACTAGCTTGATACCCACTACGAAACTATGTGATTGGGCTTAGTTTTTGGGGAGGAAAATAAGGGGAAAAAATTCTGCATCTGCCTACCAGCATCCGTTGGTATTCATCTGGCTAGCATCCTGTCAGCGTGTGAGAGAGTTGAGGGCTGTTTTGAAACTGAAAGAGTATTTGCTGTGTGGGCAAGAAGGAGACAGCAAGGAGCCTGGGAGTGGCTTAGCTCAACTGTTCTAAAGCTCCTGGTGCTGTGAAACTGAAACTGAAACTCCTCTCCTCTGCTTGTGTTTTGCATTTGGAAGAGATTTCTTTTCAGGTGGGGAGGGGGAGTAGAACTCCTTAGCACCAGAGCGTGTTAATAATAACAATATAGGAAATCCTAATGCTCTGATGGTCGTTTCGAAAAATCCTTTCTTAGTGAGCACCTAGAAACCAATATGTACCACATTTCAAGTTTGTAGGCTTTACGGTTCTGGAGATTTTGTGATGATGCGTGAGTATAAAACACTATATATTATATATATAGATAGATACAGCATGTGTGCATGTGTGTTGTGTAGGGGTATGGGTAGATATATACTTCCTTTTGAGAGCAGGCCACAGAATTTCATTTTTAAGGTGTGCCAGTGTGCACCCAGTAAAAAATGACAATAAAGGTTATCTTATCGTATCTTATCTAAAAGGGATGTTGAGTTTGAAGGCAGCAAAGGCTGCTCCACCTCTTCTCCCCTATGTCCTCCTCCTTCTCCCCACACTTCTCGCTGCAATTACATTCACAGAGATGTTTCTTTTTATAGGTTGAATCTTTTACGCCTCCAAAGATTGAGAGAATGGGTGCAGAAGAGAGCCAGCAGGGATTCAGACACCGAGCAGAAGAGGTACATAAAAACACATCTCATCAAAGATCAAAGCTAGAAGCCACTACTTTCATAAATGCCTCCTCTTTATTATTCACGGTCGAGAGCATAAGATGCCTCTCTTCTACGACCCTCCCCACCTGTCCAGACCCATCTTTCCTTCCTCACTTCCCACCAGACGAGCAAACAAACAGAAATAGTATATTTCTAATAAAGAACGTGTTTCTAAACAGGCTGCCATCTAACTAAAATGATGGAGCCTTTCAGCGTATCACAACATACCATACAAGCCTCTCGAGCCCAAAACTAAGGAGATTTAGTAGACAGGGGGTACTTACAAGTTCAGTGGTGGAGAGAAAGTAATTGTTCTGCAGGGTGCAGCCAAGGAAAGGGCTCCCAGCCAAGTCTCCTGCATCGTCGGAGCGAGAAGTCTTCTTTGACGAGTGCCTTGAATGGCTGGGTCTACCTTTACGGCTTTTGTCTTGGAATCTGCTTCTCAGCCTATGCCTGTCAAAATAAAGTTTGTTTTTTCCCACATTGAACAGACATTCTTAAATAGCACTCCCAGAGCCTGTAAAGTTAGCAGTGGCAATAATAAGAATTTTTATAATATTATATATTATATTATATATAATATATATATAATATTATATATTATATTATAATAGGAGGCTAAACCAGGCGAAGAACGGTTGCAGCAATTGGGGGTGTCTAGTTTCATGAAAAGAAGGGCTAAGGGGGAGATGATAGACATGTTTCAATATCCCAGGGGCTGCCCCAAAGAAGAGGGAGTCAAGCTATTCTCCAAAGCACCTGAAGGCAGGACAAGAATCAAAGGATGGAAATTAATCAAGGAGAGAAGCAACCCAGAACTAAGGAGAAATTTCCTGACAGTGAGAACAATTAATCAGTGGAATGGCTTGCCTCTGGAAGTTGTGGGTACTCCATCACTAGAAGTTTCTAAGCTTCCCCTCGCACAGGGGGGTGGTGCTAATCTCCATGACAAAGCCAAAGAGCCAGTGCTGTCCGAAGACATCTCCGTGGTCATGTGGCTGGCATGACTCAACGTTGAAGGCCCTCAGAATGCTGTTACCTTCCCACCAAAGGGGCCCCTGTTTTTCTACTTGCATTTTTTTATGTGCTTTCGAACGGCTAGGTTGGTAGAAGTTGGGACAAGGAACGGGAGCTGACTCCATTACGCGGCACTAGGGATTCGAACTGCTGAACTGCCAACCTTTTCTGATCAACAAGTTCAGAGTCTTAGCCACCGAGCCACCGCGTCCCTCTTCCGTAATTCCATCTAATTTCATGAAACTGTCATTTATTCCGAGGTTGCAAGTCCTTGGATGAGATCTTGAAGGAGAGATTAATGTCTACAGCTTTTCAGCTCTTCTTGGCTAGCTCAGCCTTGGTTGAATTCTCCTAATAAGTTGACACGGAATGGCTAATAATGAACTATATTTATTGTGACACCACAAACCGGAATCACTTCCAATTGTAGGTTGTCTTCGGGTGGTTACAGCTGCCACCTTCTCCCATGATTAACATTTTCAGCAATATTGCCACCAGAATCTGTCATTCCCAATGGATCTTCCAATGCTCTGATGAGTTTGCTATCTCATGAGAATCATAGTTTTTATTTTTCTTGAAAAATACGCAAGGTTGCATGAGGCAGAGCGATGGAGCCCCCAGATCGAAGATGACAACAACTGTTGACATGGTAGCTTTGCTTGGAGGTAAACTTAGCATTAAAAACAGGGCCTCAATGAATCTTGAGTCAGTTTTGACATTTTGAACAATATTCAGGGTGGGGAAATATTGAATTTCCCCACCCTGAAGGAACAAATCTGAGTCCAGTTAAAAAGACTTACGAGGAAAACCTTTTCACCATTTTCCTACTAAATCTTTTTTTCACTGGGCTCAAAGAGATTGCAAAGATTGCTTGGAGGTCGGAGATGCTTCCAAGGTAATCTACAGGATCCCCTGAGTGGATTGTCCCTGTGGCTGCATAGGACAGATGGGGAGGAAGCTAACCTCCAGATCACAAGAATACAAACAAGCAGTCAGACGAGGAGACCCGAATCCATTGGTAGCCCCACATTGCAATGAAGAAAGACACACATCCAATTTCACAGCTATTAAGGTTGTTGGATGAGCAGGCTCAAAAACAGCCAGGGAAATGATTGAAACCTGGGAAACGGGGCCCTTGTCAATCAACAAGAATGCTGGTTTACCACCAACTTATCATGTACTTAGGAAGTGAGGACTTGGCAACACAAGGAAACAACAGACAATGACTTAATAGCCAGCCATCAACACACCTAATCAACAACTAAAAAGCCACACACAACAGGCACCATGTAAATACAATACACAGAATAGCCTAAAGCACACACTGCTAGAGACTGAATATGGGCTCTGTCATGTCCCTGTTGGAATCTGAATCTGAGGAGGAAGCCGAACAGCTGACAGGGAATGGGAGTGGAGCTCCGTTGGCTGTGGAGGAAACTGGGGAAGGGCAAAGTCCGGCTGGGCAGAGCAGGAAAGAGGTAAAACAAGGGAGAGAGAGTTCAGAGGAAGACCCAGGCCCATCCCCTCATCATCCTAGGGTATGCAGGGAGGAACGGAGAAGAGAGCAACGTGGGTTGGGCGGCTTACGGGGGAGGAAAGGGCCCTGGTTCCCTTCATTAGCTGCAGCTGGGAACACAGTGTATAAAAAAGGCAAGCTGCATGCAGCAGGCTGTTGGGAACAAACATGACTTTATCTTGTGTTGTCATTGCTTATCTGTATTCCTGGCGCCTTCCCAACTGTGTGAGTTTTGCCGTGCTTTCAAGTCTGAAATTCTTGCTTCTGCCTTGCCAAACTAATTACTTCAGTTTGGCTTTGTTTGGATTTTAAGTTACAGTTTGTGTGTACCTTGTTTTGGACTGAATTTTCTGCAGTCAAAGGCTGTTCCTGGGAGAGTTTTTCTCCAGCCCAAATGTAAACTGGACACTGGGGGCAAAGTTGGACATAATAAAGGGACTCTTATTGCTTATCTAAGTGGGTTGTCTTTGTGCCATGCCTGTGTGTGAGCAACCCAGATTGGATCCTGCAACATTATCCGGGGACACCTATCTTTACCATCATTCATCAAAGAGATTCGTTGACAGCAGAATAATTCTGGGAAGTATTTTTTCCACTCTTCCGTAAAAAACCTATATACAGGCACTTCAGAGCAACTAGATTCTCTTTTCCTTTCTTCTCCTTTTGTATTTCTTCTTACTCTTCCCTCCTCTCTGCTCATCTACTTCCCACACAATGGTTGAACTAAATACAGCTCTCTGTGTACTAGCTGACTTTGCAAAACCAGGAGAATGAAGTTAGAGAATCGCGGAAACCTTGAAGGTTGCTTACCGGCTTCCGTAGCTCTCCGATGGAGAATTGGTGCTGCTGTCTGAACTAGAATGGTAATGACGGCGCCTGGATTTTTGTGGATGACTGCGAGAGCTTTTGAGAGAAGAAAGCAAAGGAATAAAATGTATTATACACTCTGCAGGAACAAAGAAATTTCGGCTCATGAATCTCTTAACATGAAAGGCATCCAACCTTGTTAAGGAATGGCTAAAAGTTAAACTTGCAAACCGTTAAGTTCATAGTTCTCTGTGTGTCTCCTAGAAACTTTTCAATATTTTAGAACACAGAATAGTAGAGCTGGAAGGGAACTTGGAGGGCATCTAGTCCACCCTTTTTCTTGCTTAAGCTTTTCTTAAAAACCTCCAGTCCAGTGACGGAACACCCACGACTTCTGGAGGTAAGCCGTCCCATTGATTGGGAACTTAATTGCAATTCCGTAACTATTGTGAGTCCAATTTTAGGATCCATGTCACAAAATCCTAAAGTCAGAAGAGGCCATTTAAGCAAGGAAGTCCAAGCACCTTGCTCAGTGAGAAATCCAATAATGAGGAACACCGTCTCATTATTTCCCCAAAGAATAGAGAAAAATAACCTTAGCACCCCAGCAGCGGCAAGTACAGAAATCGATAAAAGATGTCAAAATCGCACACATATGTCAAAGCTGCCCGTTACATGGCAAGAATGCAATCACGTCATGATGACATGTGTTGACACTGCAGGGCAGGACAAGAGGCAATGGATGGAACCTTCTCAAGAAGAGATCCAACCAAGAATGAAGGAGAAATTTCCTAACAGTGAGAGTGATTAATTGCTGATTAATAATCAGTGGAACAACATTGGAAAGTTGTGGCTGCTCCATCACTGGAGGTTTTTGCCTAAGCAGGGGGTTGGACTAAATAACCTCCAAGGTCCCTCCCAACTGTTATTTTATTATTCTGTTTAGTAGGAGATTGGACAGTCATTTGACCAGGATGGTATACAGAGCACTCCTGTCTGAGCAGGGGGTCAGGCTACATGACCTCTGAGGTACTTCCATCGCTTTAAATTATATATTCTTTAGTATAAATATTCCATATATATATATACAAAAGACCACTCACACATCATCACAAAATCTCCAGAACCGTAAAGCCTACAAACTTGAAACCTGGCAGGTATGTTCCTCTCGGCTTCTAGGGACTCACTAAGAAAGGATTTTTTGAAATGACCATCAGAGCATTTAGTATTTCCTCTGTTATTAATATTAACACGCTCTGATGCTAAGGAGTTCTACTCCTCCTCCCCACCTGAAAAGAAATCTCTTCCAAATGCAAAACACAAGCAGAGGAGAGGAGATTCAGTTTCAGTTTCACAGCAGCAACCAGCTTTACTACAGAACAGTTAAACTAAGCCATGCTCAGGCTCCTTGCTGTCTCCTTCTTGCTCACACAGCAAACACTGCTTCAGTTTCCAAACAGCCCTCAACTCTCTCACACGCTGACAGGACGCTAGTCAGATGAGTACCGATGGATGCTGGTAGGCAGAGGCAGAATTTTTCCCCCTTATTTTCGTCCCCCAAAACTAAGCCCAACCACATAGTTTTGTAGCGAAGCATGGGTATCAAGCTAGTATCCTTTACTCAATGCAGCATCATTGGATACAGAATAATAATAATAATAATAATAATAATAATAATAATAATAATTTATTCGACTTGTATGCCGCCCTTCTCCCTAAGGACTCAACAACGTTGCCCCTTGGGGAAACTTACAAAGAAAAGCTTAACTCTTTTTTACTAGATAAAAGTGGGCCGCATTTTATAATGCTGCATGGGCAGCTAGCAAAGGGGTAGTAGCTGGGCTTGCCATGCTGCCCAATTCTCACCACATCTCCACAGGGTTCTTGGCAAGGAACCAACATGGCGAACTTAAGCAGGGGAGGGAAAGGGGAAACAAAGGACACCCACAAATCTCTTCCTTTTTCCAGGCAAGGGGCCGTTCTTGCCTTCGTTCGGCAGCCATGCCGAAAGAGAGTCATGGTTACAGCACCGTTTCACAGCTTGTGTGGAGCTTGGGCAGGGGGTTGGACTAGATGGCCTCCAAGGTCCCTTCCAACTCTGTTATTCTGTTACCCTAGACAAGCCTCCCACTCTCCCACCGTGGGCGCCCGTTTAGCCTACCCCCACGGATGCCCGCCCAGCCCGGACTTACTGCTTCTTGCGTTTTCTTCCCTCCTTCCTTTTTCTCTTGGGGCTGGAGGAACTAAATAAGAAAGAGAGGGGTTACTTGGCTGCCCCGTCCGTCTCTCAGAGGCCCCCAGAGCGAGCGGATCTGTCCAAAGGTCATTCAGTTTATTCCTGGGGCTTTTAAAGGAGAGATTGGATAACCACTGGTCTGAAATAGTATAGGGCTTCCTGCCTATAGGAGCTTCCTGCCAAGGTCAGTGTTTTCTCTTCTCTGAGAGAGGACCTCCAAGGTCCCTTCTGACTGTGTTTTCTCTTCTACTCTACTCCACTCTACTTTATTCTCTTCTCTTCTACTCAACTCTACTCTGTCTCTGTATTCTCTCCTATTCTATTGTCTCCTATTCTCTTCTACTCAACTCAACTCAACTCAACTCTACTCTACTCTACCCTATTGTCAAGAAATCTGGAATCCAGGCAGTTCGAATGAATCCAGGTTTATTACATGCTAATACTCTCTATAGGTAGTCCTTGACTTATGGCTGCAATTGAGCCCCAAATTTCCATGTCTAAGAGAGGCAGTGGGTAAGCAAGTTTTGCCCCATTTTAAGGATCTTTCTTGCCACAGTGGTTAAGTATATGAATTGCGGTTGTTAAGTTAGTAACATGGTTTGTTAAGTGAATCTCCTCCTCCTGCCTTTTTTCCTCCTCTTTCTCCCTTTCCTCCTCTTCCTCCTCCCAAACCCCCACTCCCTTCTAGCACTGATGATGTTCCCTAGTTGGGTAATGAAATGCCTGCAAGAAAACCACCAAGTTCAGAGAGCACCAAGGACCCCACAGTCCTCCTCCTCCTCCTCCTCCTCCTCCTCCTCCTCCTCCTCCTCCTCCTCCTCCTCCTCCTCCTCCTGCAAACCCAACTCCCTTCCAGCACTGATGAGGTTACCTAGTTTGGTAATGAAACGTCTGCAAGAAAACCACCAAGCTCAGGGGGCACCAAGGACTCCCAATTTCAACCCTGAGCTACAAATATTCTCCTTTAAAATAAGGATATTTCAGCATTAAGAAATGTCATATGGAAAGTTTTCATAGAGGGGCTTAGCTCTAGGGCTCATCCTGGCAAAGAATTGCTCTCACTGAGCACTGGAAAAAATAGTTTAATCTATGATTCTAGGTTTACATTGCTGAGGCAGGGATCAAAGCCAGCTCCATCCTTACCTGTGTCTTTTCTTCTTTGAAGAAATCCTGCAAAAGACACACACATAAAGATACATTTAAACTTGCACACTGGAAAATCAAGTGCAGGAAGATTGCAAGAGTCAGCAAATATTTTGATCAAAACAGGTTTTAAATAAGAGTAAGAAGATGCTATTTCAAACTCCCAGAACTGCACGTCCGTGGAACATCTGCATGAAATCACCCTGCTAAAAATGTGACTTTCAAAAACATAGAGAGCAGAAGCAGATATGCCCGGGTTTGTCCTCAATGTACAACCACAATTGAAACCAGATTTTCTGTTGCTAAATGAAGTGTTTGTTATGCACGTTGTGCTTGATTTTATTTTACCTTAAATAAAACCTTTAATACATAGAATCCTTTATTGGCCAAGTGTGATTGGACACACAAGGAATTTGTCTCTGGTGCATAAGCTCTCCAAAGGGATAAATCATGATTATAACCATAAAATACATTCATCATAAGTCAACCCACTTCTGCCTCTGGAACACCAGATCTGCCCTTCGTTGCTGGGTTTGCAATACCCCCAAATTACGTTGAAGGAAAGTCCAAATGGATCTATTTCAGGAAAAATTAATGCCCAGTGGAAAAGGGTACCTGTTTCTTTTCCTTTTCTTTGATCTCTTTTTCTTCTTCTTCTTGGAGGAGGAGAAACACTGAAGGATGGGGATCTAAGAAGAAGTTCTGTTTACTTGGATTAAGTGTGCCAGAGGGATTTGCAATTTTGAAGTTGATGAAAAGAATCACGTGCTTTGGTTCTCTTCCTTTTTTTTTCCTATTAGAGTTTTATACGTTATCAAAAACACTGCAAAAAAAAAGGAAGGAAAGGAAGAAAAAGGAAACAGGAAGACAGGAAAGAAGGAAGAAGATGGGGAAGGGAAAGGGAAAGAGAAGGAAGGAAGGAAGAAACAAGAAAAGGAAAAAAGGAAAAGAAGGAAGAAGATCGAAAAAATGGGAAAAAACAGGAAGAAGGAAAAAGGAAGAAGGGAGGAGAAAGGAAAAAAAAGGAAAAAGGAGAAGGGACGGAAGAGGAGAAACAGGAAGAAAAAGGATGAAGGGAAAAGAAGATGGAAAAAGGTGGAGAAGGAAGGAAGGAAGGGAATTTCTTTTTCATATCTTATTTTTTTCTTTTTAATGTTTTGTTTGATGCGTTTTTTTCTTTTTTTGTCCCTTTTTTAAAAATACATTGGTATTTTGTATTTTAACCTTTTCTGAATCAGCTAAAATTTGAGAAGAAGGGGATTAGGACCCAGTCCCAACACCTGCAGTTTTGAAGCAGAGATTGGACAGCCCATTGTCTGAAATGGTAGGGTCACCTGCTTGAGCAGGGGTTGGATTGGAAGACCTCCAAGGTCCCTTCCAGCTGCATTTCGATTGTTTGATTGGAAGGTCTTCAAGGGAAAACAAAGAAAGTCCAGTTGCCTTATGAAAAAGCACCTTTGGGTCAGAGTTGAGTTCTTTTAGGACTTTAACTCTTGAGGACTATTGACCGATGGTCCTTCCACTTACCTCCCCCTTTTCTTTCTTGTTGATTTTTTCTTCTTTTTCTTTCCCTTGGAGGGAGGTGGGGGAGATTCAGCATCCCAAGACGGACTGTGGGTAATAATAATAATAATAATAATAATATCCACTGGAACTTGTGTCACAACTACCATCTGCTTGTAGCAAAGAACTGGTGGGATCATAAGCCTGGAAAAGTAGTCGAAAATAAGCATGCAAAACTACTGTGGGACTTCCAAATACAGACTGACAAAATTTTGGAACACAATTCCCCGGATATCACAATTGTGGAGAAGCAAAAAGTGTGGATCGTCGACATTGCCGTACCTGGTGACAGCAGAATCGACAAGAAATAACTTGAAAAAGTCACCAGATATCAGGACTTGAGAATCGAACTGCAGAGACTCTGGCATAAACCAGTGCAGGTGGTTCTAGTGGTACTGGGCACACTGGGGGCTGCTGTGCCTAAAGACCTAGGCAAGCACTTAAAAACAATTGGCTCTGACAAGATCACCATTGGTCAGCTGCAGAAGGCCACCTTACTGGGATCTGCTCACATAATCCGACACATCCGCGTCCCTAAATGCTTGGGAAGTGTTCGACTAGTGATTTGTCACACGAAACCCAGCATAGTTATCTCATTTGCTGTGTACACTGTCATTTGTGTATAATAATAATAATAACAACAACAACAATAACAATAATAAATCATTATCATTATCATCATTATCATCATCATCAGTGGATGCAGCAAAATTTCACAAACCGACTACCTAGAATACCATAACCGAGTTGCTAAAATCATTAACTGGAAACTGTGCCAAAACTTTGGATTTGAGTATAGTAGCAACTATTGGGAACATCAGGTTGAGAAGGTTCTGGAGAATGAAAAAGTCAAGATCTTGTGGGACTTCAGAATTCAGATGGACAGGCACTTGGCCCACAACACACCTGACATAACAATAGTTGAAAAGAAAAAGGGTTGGTTCATTTGACATTGCAATACCCGGTGATGCGCGAATTGAAGCCACGCAGCAGGGGGAAAAAATCACAAAGTATCGGGACTTACAAATTGAAGTTGAGCGACTTTGGAAAAAGAAATCGTGTGTGATCCCAATTGTAATTGGAGCCCTTGGAGCAATACCTAAAGGGCTGCCTCACTATTTGGAAATCCTGAATACCCTGATTCTAGAAAAAAACCCACCCTATTTGGAACAGCTTATATCCTCCGACGCTACCTGAACAGTTCCTAGTCCTTGGTTAGGACTTGAGCTGTTGAGCTACCAACCAGCCCCAAAGGCTGTGAATCTCACTAAAGATATAATAATAATAATAATAATAATAATAATAATAATAATAACAACAACAACAACAACAACATTGTGTTATCTATAGACCCATTTGCTATCACTTGGACAATTCTCCACATCTGATTATCTCTGCCTGGTGGCTTTATATGGTGGCAGATCCATAACATAAGCAAACCTTTAATTGCCATGTTCTGGATAATTTAGTCCTGCCTGAAATTAAGTGTCTTTTGGAAGGATTAATTGCAGATATAATGAGGAAGTTACTGTATGTTAGCTCATTTAGCACTCAAATACACATTTATTGAGGTTAACAGCTCCATAATAGATTTCTACATTTGGCTTACTTTCAGTGAGTTTTGAGTATAAATTAGTCAGAGTTCGAATTTTGGAGGTGCTAGGTAGGATGGCCGGTTAAGATTTTGTTAAAAATAAATAAATAAATAAATCTTTAAAAAATGTATATTTAAGAGCTGTTGATGATTAAAAAGAATGGCATTCAATAGAAATTCATTAACATTAACGCCCAAAGCTTTGCTTGAAAATGGACATATTAGCTTGGGGGCCAAAAAAGGAAGGACAAGCCTAAGCAGATCTGTGGGACTGGAATTAAGTGGGATGATCAGATCTTTAGATCAACAGAGTTGGAAGGGACCTTGTAGGTCATCTAGTCCAACCCCCCCACCCAAGCGGGAGACCCTACACCATTTCTGACAGATGGCAGTCTAATCTCTTCTTGAAAGTCTCAAGTGATGAGACAACTTCCAAGGGCAAGCTGTTCCATGGGTTGATTGTTCTCACTGTCAGATAATTTATCCTTATTTCCAGATTGAATCTCTCCTTGGTCAGTTCCCATCCATTGTTCCTTGTCTGGCCTTCGGGTGCCTTGGAAAATAGCTTGACCCCCTCCTCTCTGTGGCAGCCCCTCAAAATATTGGAGCATTGCTATCATGTCTCCCCTGGTCCTTCTCTTCACTTAAGCAGGCCCAGTTCCTGCAACCTTCATATGTTTTAGCCTCCAGTCCCTTAATCATCCAAGTTGCTCTTCTCTGCACTCTTTCTAGAGTCTCAACATCTTTTTTTTATAGTGTGATGACCAAAACTGGATGCAGTACTCTAGGTGTGGTCTTACTAAGGCTTTAGAGAGTGGTATTAATACCTCCCTTGATCTCGATTGTAACCCTCTGTTAATGCAACTTAGGATTGCGTCGGCTTTTTTGGCTGCCGCCGCACACTGCTGGCTCATGTGAGCAAAGATCATTCAGGTATAAATGCACCTGTCCCCCATGGCAAGCCTCCTGGGAGACATTTTGTGAGTGCCCCCCAATACCTAACATGATTATCAACTAAGCTGGCATGGTGCAAAGGCAGACGGGGAGCTGCAGGTGCTATTGGATGCATCAAGATAAAAAAAATCATTTTTTTTTCAGAGGACAATTTTTGGCTTTTGATGTGCTCGGAAGATGGTCGGACTTTGATTCTTTCCGACGGCACTTGAAGACCGTTTGAAAAGGAGAGACACAGAAGAGCCTCTCATTGGCCTAAAAGATAGAGATTTAAAGCCCTCTCTGTTCTCTTTCTTCACTTTCCCCCTGCCAGCAGATAACGATAAATGGGAAAAAAAGCTCCTTAATTCCAGGATTGGGTTCAAGCAAATCGGACCCTTGATTTCTCCGGCTTGAAAGCAAAGGAGGCAAAAAGATTGACAGTGGGAAAGCAGAAGGAAAGAAAAGAGAGGGGCAATGAACATGCCAAGTGCTTTTTTTTTTTTAATCATATTTCCATTTAAGGAATGGCTTGGTCTCCAGGGGATTAAAAAAAATGAGATGTTTTACAGATGGCATCTTCCACCAGCAAGGCTTTCCAAAATGTTCAAAAGTCTATCTCCAAGTTGTTGGAAGTAGAAAGATGTATCAGGCACATTTTTTTTTCCACATGTGGTGGATTTGCAATGCTGCAAAAAAAAAAAAAAAGAATTGGAGACTGATCCAGACATGGGTGGAACAAATGCGCTGGCAGAGTGTATTCCATTTAAGCTGGAATTTTTTTTTATCCTAGGAATAATACCAGAATAATACCAGAAGGATACAGGAAGGATTTAATTTATCTAATAGTACATGTGTTGATGGCGGCTGTATTGCTTTCTTTTGAAGACTATTTTTGAGTACGTTTTATCTCCAACTGAGAATGATTGAACAGTGGGGCCAAGTTGGAGGCATTGAAGGACATTGATTTACGTTTTGGATTTTGTGACGTTTGTGTTACACTCCAGGTCATCACAGAAGACCTCCAATCAAGAAGACTCAGGCATTCGTTATTTCCCGACTCGACTACTGTAATGCTCTCTACTTAGGACTGCCCTTGCATACCACCCGGAGCTTCCCGGTACTCCCATATTACACCCCTCCTGAGCGACCTGCATTGGCTACCGGTTGTCCTCCGAGTGAGATTCAAGGTTCTTGTGTTAACATTCAAAGTCCTACAAGGCACGGGTCCAGGGTATTTACGAGAACGACTCCTGCCAGCATCAAACACCAACTGCCCTGTATGGCGACAGACGGGGCTCCTGGGTGCCGCTCTGACTCAATGTCGTTTGGCGGTGACCGGGGAGGGCTCTATTCTGTGGCAGCTCCCACTCTATGGAATCAGTTCCGCGGAGCTCCGGCTGGCCCCGATCTCCGCACCTTCCGCCACGATTTAAAGACCTGGTTATTTGCGCAGTCCAGGCTGTGCTGACCTCCTGGGGGGGCTTGATGGTTTTAACTTTGGGGTTTTAAATTTTGTATTTGTCTTGTATTTTGTTTAATCTGTTTTTAGGTAATTATTTATTGTTATGTTTTAGTTGTGAGCTGCCCCGAGTCCTTTTGGAGAGGGGGTGGCATACAAGTCAAATGAAATAATAAATAAAATAAATAAATTGATAGGCATGGCCACCCATTGCAGTGCTCAGCTGAAATGCCATTTAGCAGGGAGCTAAGGAGACTTGGGTTAGGCCCGAACATCAGTTCTTACCTGCATGATTTGTGTGTCTTGGCTTGCAGGCTGTGCTTCTGCCTACCACAACCGTTGATGTTGGTGGTCTCTTGAGCTGGGTGTGGCTCTTCAGAAGGGGTGACCTCTGTTGGAAGAGGCAGGCAGCTAGGGATGTCCGTGCTAAAATAGGAAGACAGACAATAATTTTTATTTTTTTTAAAAAATGTTCTTGTTTTACTCTGTCTTCCTTCCCAAGGTGGATCAGAGAGGAAACAAAAGCCAGATAGGCTCATTCTACTGTATTGTAAAGCTACATTAAGGGAATGTTGCAAACCTGAAGGTACAATTTCCCCACCATCTCAATCAATCAGAATAAGGTTTGGAAGGGACCTTGGAGATCTTCTAGTCCAACCCCGCTGCTCAAGCAGGAGACCCTAGACCAGGGGTCTTCAAACTTGACAGCTTTAAGACTTGTGGACTTCAACTCCCAGAATTCCTTCTCCAGTCATGTTAGCTCAGGAATTCTGGGAGTTGAAGCCCACAAGTCTTAAACTTGCCAAGTTTGAAGAGCCTTGCCCTAGACCATTCCAGACAAATGACTGTCCAGTGTCTTCTTAAACACTTCCAGGTTTTTAAAAAACTTTTATTGAAAATTAAGGTTTAAAAACGTGGTGATTTGAACGTGGTGATCTTTTGACATATATCAGTAGTCTTTACATTATTATAATATCAGAATGTCATCAAACAATATAACATTATATATATACACACACACACATCTATATACATCTTTACATTATAATTCTTCATATTCATTTCCATCTTAGGTATTTTATTGTAGTACAAACTCTTTCTTTGATTTCTATTTTACATTTTTTGAGTTCCTTTCACATCCCTCCAATTATAATTTTCCCCCATATTCTGAAGTATCTTGTTCCTTCAGTTCTAATATTAAGCTATCTAGCTCAGTGCAATATAGATTTTTAAAATTATTATTTCATCATTGAAGTATAAGGTATTTCTTTTAATTTCCATGTTTGGGCAATCGATAGTCCTATGGCTGTGATAATATGTATCACATATTATATTATACATAATATGTATAATTAAACACAGATCTGAAGCAGAAAACCTCCAGTTTTTAAGCACCCCCAATTTCTGGTGGCAAGTTGTTCCACTGGCTAATTGTTCTTACTGTTAGGAAACTCCTCCTTAATTTTTTTTTTAATTACATTTATATGCCACCCTTCTCCGAAGACTCAGGGCGCCTTACAATTTCTGGGATACAACCCAGTGTGCTCAGCAATAGCCTTCATTCCATTGTATATGCCTGCTTATTACTAAGCGGCATTTTTACAAGGTCAGCTAATTGCCCCCAACAATCTTGGGTCCTCAATTTACCTACCCTGAGAGGATGGAAGGCTGAGTCAACCTTGAGCCTGGTGGGATTCGAGCCTACAGTAGTTGTAGGCAGCTGGAACTTAAATGCAGGCATTTAACAGCCTGAGCTACCAAGGCTCCTTAATTCCAGGAGGAATTAAGCAATCCTTAATTGCTTCTCTCCTTGGATCAGTTTCCATCCCTTGTTTCTTGCCTTCCCTTCAGGTGCTTTGGAAAATAAGTTGACCTCCCCTTTTTTTTAATGGCAGCCCCTCAAATACTGGAAGACTGCTATCATGTCTGCCTTAGTCCTTCATTTCTCTAGACTAGCCCAACCCAAATCCTGCAACCGCTCTTCATATGTTTCAGTCTCCAGGCCTTTAATCATCTTTAATTGCATCTCCTTTACAGCCCCAAAGGGAAAATCCTTCCTAAAACTCTAGCTTTGCCCCATTATATAGCTGTGGGCTAAGCTATCTCTTATTTAACCCGTCCCTAGACAGCCAGCAAGGTCATTCTCACATACCATTACACTGTCTTTCAGTCTTCGCAAACTGGGAGAATTGTAAATAGCTCCCATTTCTCTTTCCGATTCTGCTCTGTTGTTTTGGCATTGGTGGCACGCACACAAAACCACAGAGACAGCCACTGCTCCTTGACCTTTGGCGCTAATGATGCAATAATCATAAATTAAAGAATAAATGAATTGCAATGAATTAAAGGATAACAACCTGCCCTTTCGACACACACACACACACAGTCAGCTACCTGGAATTGCTCTGCCAAAGGGGAGAACCTGGGGAACAACTGCAACAGGGTGGAAATTTGCAACTGTGGGTGAAAAAAATGTCATCCTTTACCTCTGAATTATTAAAGCGAAATAGCTAGAACTGTGTGGAGAGGCCCTTTTCTATGATGCGGAATTACTTTTTTGGTCTTGGATCGCATTTAAAAGGTAACTTTTTTTTTCCTAACCACTGGTTCTGTGGGCGTAGCTTGGTGGGTGCACTTTGTGCGTGCATGCACACGTGGAGGGTTTGCTACTGACCTTCTCGTGCAATCCTGCACTCTCCCTGTGCTGCACGAAGCAGCTGAGCTTCAAACGTGGGAAATAAATATATATAGTATAGAGCTGGAGCAGGTGGGAGGGCCCAGCAGCTGATCGTCGGAGCCAACCGGTTTGCTCACAGATGATCCTCTGAGCTACTGCTTCAGCTGAACCGGACCAAACCGGTAGAACACCACCACTGGTGTAGCCCTCACAGTATGGATTTATCTCCTTGAGCAGGAACAGAGAATGATAGGCTTAGGGATTTTGATGCATCTACACCGGGTTCCACAACTCAAGATGGCAGCCATGACTCTGCCCCTTTTGTTGTGTGGAATCAGTGTAGTACATACATTTACGAAGAGCTAAACAGCCAATCATAAGTGGAGGACTGTGTCCAGTGGTGGTATTCTACCGGTTCGGCCCAGTTCTACCGAACTGGTAGCACCGATGAGCAGCGGAAACCGAACTGGTTCTCTCTGATGCTCTGCTGTTGGGCCCATCTGCCAGCCTGAGCGCTTCAAAAGCTTTATGTCCTGCTTTTGAAGCGCAGCTGCTTTGCGCCACAAGCAGATTGCTGCGCGGCAGCTGCTGAAACGACAGGGGGAGTGCAGGATTGCAGGAGGCGAGTTGGAACGCCTCCGCGCCTGTGCAAAGTGCGCATTTGGCGCCTGCACATGCGCCAAGTGTACATGCGTGCCACCAAGCCACACCCACTGAACCGGCGGTAAAATTTTTTGAAACGCACCACTGACTGCCTCCACTTATGAGAGAGAGCCCATGAACGATGTTATATCTGGAGAACTCTGGACACCCCAAAAGAAGGACTCGGATGCTAATAGCAGAGGTTGGCTTTTGACTTTGGCCATATCAAAATTGGGTTGTCCAGCTTCCTTCCACGAGCAGCCCACACTGAGTGGTTGTAATTGAGGGCCCCGCTTGTGGTTCGTGGAGGGAAAGGAAGCCAAATGAGAAAAATGGAGACTTTCTCAAAATACGGAATGGCTGAGCGAATAAAATCCGTTAGTTGAGCCTGTTCCCCAGGTTTCTATCCAAGGGCTTCAATGTGCCTCATATCGTGGCATGGAAGAAATGGGCTCCATTCTTTGATGAAAGTTTCCTGTAGCGAGCTTTCTGATAATCCTTTCCTTTAAGATTAGAATAAGGCTAGCTGCAGAGGTTTTTCCAGTGACAGAAAATAGAGTCTGCAAGAAACAGGGAGGGAGGGAAGGAGGAAAGAAGGAAGGAGGGAAGGATATGAAGAGGGGTGGAGGAGAGGAGGGAGGGAGGAGATGAAGGATGGTGGAGGAGAGTGAGCGAGTGAGAAAGCAAATGAATGAGGGAGGCAGGGAGGGAAGGAGGGGAAGGAGATGAGAGAGGGAGGAAGGGAGGAATTAAGGAAGGATATGAAGAAGGGTGGAAAAGAGGAGGGAGGGAGGAAGGAAGAAATGAAGGAGAGCGGAGGAGGAGAATGAGTGAGGAGTGAGTGAGTGAATGAGTTAAGCAGGAAGGAAAGAGATGAGGGAGGGAGGGAGGGACAGAAGGAAGGAAGAAAAGAAAGGAAAGAACAAAGGAATGAATGTATGAGGAAGGAAGGAAGGAGATGAAGGAGGGCAGAAGGAGGGAGGGAGGAAGGAAGGAAAGAGAACATCCATCAAAGGACTAACCCAAAGGATTACAAGCATCTACAGTTCAATGAAAATGTATAGCGCTGAAATCAAGGTAGCTTGGAGTGGATTGGAGGTAATTTAAAATTGCTCCCAGGGCAAGGATAAAAATTCACAGATGGTAAGGAAGCTGTAGCGTTCTCTTATTCCAAGACCAGGTATGAATTAGCTCCAGCAGCACAAACTGCATCAAAAGAAATCTAAAAACTACAACACGAACGGTGGTTGGTTTTAATTTAGACATGGGCATGTTGTGCAAACACAATCAGTGTTAGCACTTCAAGATAGACCAGGCTAGGAAACCAAAATTATAAAAGCTGGTACTGCTTTTATTATAGGATTACGGTAACGTAATGTTGCAAGTCTAAACACAATCTTATTTATCCTTTCCTTCTTGTCATCTTCATGAGAACGAGGGAGGATCAAATCTGAGATGTTTTCACAAATTACATTTCTACTTTGGACTTACCGTATTTATAAATAAGATATATATATAAAATAAGACCTACCCCGAAAATAAGACCTAGTGTGTTTTGGGAGCCAAAAAAAATATAAGACAGTGTCTTATGTTAGGGGAAACACGGTAGATTGATCTGACTATTGTCACTTCCTCCCATTTCTCAAGGTAAGTTTTATGATGTCCATCGAGTGCCATTTCTAAACCAGACTTTGAGACTTAGCACGTAGGGCAAACCCAGAAAATTATGAGTTATTGAATAAACCAGGGTTCAACAAGCCACGACTTCGAGCAATTTGAGAACCTAGCCAATATGTTCCTTACCTTGCCCCTAAAACCCACAAGGTAATGATCAAACTGTCAATTTTAGAAAGCTGAACGACAAAAAGAGACGTGGATATTTTTAGTGGATGTTCAAAATGACAACTGAGTCTACATTTCAAGTTACAAGATGCGCTCACAGCACCTTAACCTAATCCTTAACCAGAGATTCCTGAGTTAATCCAATTTTCTGGATCTTCCTATCCCAGTGAACAGCTCAACTGTTGGGCGATGGGATTAGCATTGGGGTTGTGGATCAGGGTAACCTTATTAATATAAATTAGGATTCACTGGATTCCAAGAAACTTCAAGCAGGCATGTCAATTACAAGTGTACGTCAATTACAAGATCCCGGAAACTGTAGGAACATCCAGCTCTCACTTACTTAGGTTTATTCTGTTGTTGCTTTGAATAATATGAATCTCTATCTCTCTGTCTGTCTCTCTTTGTCTGTTCCTCTCTCTCGGCTCTCTCTCTGTCTTTTTGTCTGTCTCTCTTCTCTCTAGGTCTCTGTTTCTATTCTTTCTTTCTCTCTAGGTCTTGATCTGCTCTCTCTGATCTCTCTGCTCCATCTCTTTCTCTGTCTCTTTTCTGTCTCTCTCTCTGGTTTTCTCTTGAAGCTGCCTGGCCTGTTAAGCTTGTTTATGATAAACTTTTTTACAAATCCTATCTGATTTGTTTGTTGTTTAGGTTTAACAACCCCCCCATTACATTCCCAGTCTCCCCACAATCTTTCACAGTCTGGGAGAAAAAAAGCAAAGGAAATTTCACAAGATAAATAAATGTGAGTCAACAGGCTGTGGGGGTGCTGGTTTCCCCCCTCAATCGCTTTTAACCTTATCTGGAAAATTCAGTTAACAAATGTTTCACTTAGCAACATAAATTTTGGACTCAGCTGTGGTTGTAGCTGGAGAACTATCTATGTTTAAGCCACTCTTTTCTTTTCCTTTCCTTTTTTCTTCCCTTTCTCCTTTTTTCCTTCAGTTTGTTTCATCTATAAGTGTCCTCTACCCCCCCTCAACTTTTGGCCAATATGGCAGATCAATAAACCTTTCAGATGTATTGCCATTAGTTTTCTTCATGTTTTCCAATCCAAAATATTTAGTTCCATCTGGGCCCACTCAGTTTTCCTGCTGTACATCAAATAACCAAGACTGGCCAGGAATTAACAGCCTTGATGATGTTCCCACTGTTTAGCTTTGATTTCCAAATTTTTCCAAATTTGCTTTATAGTCTTGGTGGATGTACTTTTTTTTTTAACTTGCTCCTGTAGTAAATTGCAACCTTCCAAATCTTTGTACAGGCAGTCCTTGACTTACGACCATGTTGCCAAGCGTCTTTTGATCCCATGACCATGGGGATGTTTTAATGGCCAATGGCGAAGTGTGAAAGATGGTCCTAAGTCACTTTTTTCAAGGCTGGCCTAACTTTGAATGGTCATTAAACAAACTGTTATAAGCCAAGGACTATCTGTATTCCCCATTAGGCATGCCATGATTGAGAAGCCAGATATTTAGACAGCCAGATTTTCTTCACCTAATTATTAATATGGTTGGTCGCACAATCAGCCAGATCTTTAGACTGGATTTTGAACGAACGAACGAATGAATAAATGAATTCTTTATTAGCCAAGTGTGATAGGACACACAAGAAATTTGTCTTGGTGCAAATGCTCTCAGTAAAAGAAAAGATACATTCATCAAGAGTCAAGAATCATAAGGTTCAACACTTAATAATAGTCATAGGGTACAATAAGAATAGAGTAGAGTAGAGTAGAGTAGAACAGAAGAGAACAGAACAGAATTCTTTTATTGGCCAAGTGTGATTGGACACACAAGGAATTTGTCTTGGTGCAAATGCTCTCAGTGTACATAAAAAGAAAAGATACATTTGTCAAGAATCATCAGGGACAACACTTAATAACAATCATAGGATACAATAAGCAATCAAGTCATAGTAGGAAACAGTCAATATAAATATAAGGATACAAGTGACAAAGTTACAGTCATACAGTCACAAGTGGGAGGAGATGGGTGAAAGGAAAGATAGGAGGATTAATAGTAATAGTAGTGCAGACTTTGTAAATAGTTGGACAGTGTGGAGGGAATTATTTGTTTAGCAGAGTGAAGGCATGGATGGAAAAAATCCCCCTTGTGTCTAGTTGTTCTGATGTGCAGTGCTCTGTAGTGTCGTTTTGAGGGAAGGAGTTGAAACAGTTTATGTCCGGGATGTGAGGGGTGTGTAAATATTTCCACAGCCCTCTTTTTAGCTCGTGCAGGATACAGGTGCTCGATGGAAGGCAGGTTGGTAGCCACTGTTTTTTCTGCAGCCCTGCTTACTCTCTGGAGTCTGTGTCTGTCTTGCCGGGTTGCCATTTTTATTTTGCCAGATCTTATTATCGTTATTGTTATCGCTCTTATAAAAAGACCTCCCATCTCTCTTGCAAAAAAGATGGAGCAGTAGAAACCTCGAAGATGGATTTCACCTGTCTTAAATCCCCCTCCCGCCCCGCCCCTTTGGTCGTCTCTGGTCCCATCCAAAGGCAGGAACTGAAAACAGCCATTGGGAAAAAGGTTGCTTTTCTCCTAAGATCCAGCCAAAATAAAAATCTATAATATGCCAGTTTATTAAATCCTGTAATATCAGGCAGGCAGCAGAGAGATCAACGCCACTCTGTTCTTCTAATTCATTCTCCATAACGGACGTAGTTTCTCACTTGCATGAAGCTCCTTTTAGCTCACGTCTCCTGTTTGAGGAATGGAGCCCGACTGGAGCTTGATATGGATTAGCAGGTTGGGAAAAAGGTTCTCCACATTGGAGTCAATGAGACGAAACTTTCAAAAGAGGGTTATTCCCCCCCACTCTCCCAGTTGTTTTGGTTGCTGTTGTTGGTTTGCAAATACTGGCAGACAACTGCTTGTCAGCCTTGGAAGCCACATTTTACTTGGAAGCTTTGAGGCTGCCACATTGAGTGCCTGGGAATTTGGGAGGGGGGATTGCATAAAGAGGTAGAGATTAGACACAACAATGTTTTCTCGGAGAGTCAAGGACAAGCTGCCCTGCACCTGGAGAGGAGTGGCTGGAGAGATGCCTCCAATTGGGACAAAGATTTGATTGGGCCGTGTGATGGGCTGGTGGGTGAAGGGGATGGATCTTTGGTTTCTCTTTTGGGAAGGGGAAACCCGGAACTCTCTGATTCGGGTTTTCCCAGATGTGCCAATAGGACAACTTCAATAAAATGGAACTTTGAGGAAATGCCTGTCTCGGAGTTTAATGGGTTCGAAGTTATTTGTTGGAATGCTGACACTGCTATCATGTCGCCCCCTAATATATATACATATATTGTATTAGTTTTCTCTTTACATACAATATGTGCTTAATGAGCAGTGTAGTATCTGGGGTAATTCTTTTACATACTTATTAAGTTCCTAATTTCTACGCCTTTTATACAACCATTGATAAAACAAGTCTCAGGTTTGAAAATATTCAGTGTCTTCTTTTTCTTTTATCTTCAGTGTTAATCTTGTCCATTTCTGCACAGTCCAATATTTTTTAAATTATATCTTCTTCCCTAGGTGTTTCTTCGCTTTCCCAATGTTGTGCACATACGATTCTTGCTGCTGTTAAAATGTGCAATGTCAAATATACATTCCCTCTATCATATTTTTCTGGTATTATTCCCGCTTACAATCTATATGCTGTCTTAACGCTTTTTCTAACCAAGTATGCACTTTCGTCCAATTTTTTTTTTTGCTTTTGGGCACGTCCACCACAAGTGATAATATGTGCCCAGTGTCAGCTTTGAAATTCAGCTGCCAACATAATGGGAAGGGGGGGTGGAGGAGTTGACAAGTTGTACCATGTTCAATGTTTTTAATGTTCCTTTTTGTTTTTGTTTGTGTTTGTCTAATAAAAATTATTTAAATATTAAAGAAAAAAGATTATGAACTTGGGAAGTGTCTCTACCAGGCTCTGAAGCTACTTTGGCCCTTGACTAACATCCAACAATTGAGCTCAGCTGAACCGTTGTAAGTTGAGAGCTACTTGTAGTTAAAACTGTCCCCTACGAATGTAGACAGCGATTGTAGATATATGCAAGGCGTGTTTGAAATGCCTTCCCCGAATGACATTTTAAACATATGCTTTAAGTTATAATAAATCTGTGAAACTAGCAAACTGTTTTGCATAACTGCCAATTAGGTATTTCCGATTGCTGGAATCGTGGTACGATAACCCAGGGATTCTAGACAGTGTTTCCAAGACAGCATTTGGATATGTTTAAAAGGAAATTAGAGCAAGAAGAAAAAAAAATAAAATAAAGTCTAAACGCCTTGGCATCATTTTTACAACATTCTAAGTGTAACTGTTTAGCTTCCATTCCTTGCGTCTCACAATTATAACCCACAAAATTGGAAAATAAAATGGTATAGGTTCTCCTGCTTGAGAAGCTTCTTCCTCTCCCCTCCCTCCCCCCTTCCCGGCTCCTTCTGGTATTTGCTCTTCCAATTCAGACGCTTGGCAACCAAGTCGCCTTTATGACGATTGTAGTGTCCCGGGCTCACATGATCCCCTTTTGTGACTTTCCAACCAGCAAAGTCAACAGGGAAGCCAGATTCACTTAACAACCGTGTAACTAACTTAACCCCTGCAGGGATTCACTTAATAACGGTGGCGAGAATGGTCATAAAATGGAGCAAGGCTCACGTAACCAATGCCTTGCTTAACAATGGAAATGCTGGGCTCCATTGTGGACGTAAGTTGAGGACTATCTGTAACAACTTTGCGGGATCATTTGAGCCGACTGGTTCAACGTTATGCAGTGAATGTCCTTGCCTGAACAATTGTTTGATCTTAATCCAGCATTTTAGCTATTACAAGCTGTATTGACTTTTCTGTCCACATTAAAAAAAAAAGCAGGAAAGTAGATTATTGCTGAAGAGACAAGAATTCCAGCAACTAAATAACTTCGTTTAAAAGCCAATTACACCCCCACGTCTATTCTAGTTGAGACTTTCTGATTTTATTTCCAAAACCCCCTTTTAAAATCAAGCAAGGAGGCATTTTCTCTAATAATGTCCTGATATTTGAAAGGCTGCTACAAACAAGATGAGGTCAACCTATTTTCAGTTCAGTTCAGTTTATTACAGTCCCAGACCAGAGACCACAACAAATAAAAACACTCAGTAAATATACCATTAAAAATTCTAGTATAAAATAATAAATAACAACTAAAGCCTATGGTAAAATCCAGTCTGTCAGTTATACGTGGTCTAACTATACCAGAGGTGGTATTCAGCCGGTTTGGACCGGTTCTTGAGAACCAGTAGCGGAAATTTTGGGTAGTTCGGAGAACCGGCCAATCCCACTTCTGACTGGCCCCGCCCACATCTATTCTCTGCCTCCCATTGAATCCCAGCTGATTGGCTGGGTCTTCTTTGGTTGCCCTGCACAGGAGAACGGAGCTGGAAAGCAGGTTAGTGGGGTAGGGAGGGAAGGGGGATTTTGCAGTATGTCCTTCCCCTGCCATGCCCACCAAGACACCAAGCCACACCCACAGAACACCACGCCCACCAAGCCACGCCCACAGCTGATCAGCTGGGTCTGCTTTGGTTGCCCTGCACAGGAGAACGGAGCTGGAAAGCAGGTTAGTGTGGTGGGGAGGGAAGGGGGATTTTGCAGTATCCTTCCCCCTGGAGTGGGGAGGGAATGAAGATTGTACAGTATCCTTCCCCTGCCACGCCCACCAAGCCGTGCCCACAGAACCAGTAGTAAAAAATGTTCGAATCCCACCACTGAACTATACTATACTAACTATACAATCTACTTTCCAAAGCCCCTGAGGACCTCCAAGGTCCCTTCCAACTTGCAATTCTGTACTCAGAATTGTTGTCTGTCTGGCGATCACCTGACAGATATATTACAGACAGCAGATATATTTACAGATGACAGAAATATTACAGCTTTCATCTATGGTATTTGTAATCTGTAATATTTGCAGTGAATTGTAATGTTTGTAGTTTTTACTTAGGCTTCTTACAGCATATTATTACAGGACTCTCTTAATTATTAATATAAATTTACATGTTATTAATAAGCATGTTATTAGATTGCTACAGAAATAGTTTCTACCTCTATTTATAATTATTAAAGATGCTTATTATGGCACTTTGTCACGGCATATTATTAATTATTTATTATTAATACACATTGTTAATACACATATCATTATATTGTTACAGAAATAATAATAGTTTCTACCTTAATATTTATAATTATTACGGGTACTTGTTATTACAGCAACTATTACAGATTCTTTTCTGCAACAGGCTATTCTTTACTGGTGTTTGATATCCTGTAGACAAAATGGCTTAATTTGTCTTCCATTTATGTATCTTTGATCAAAGCAGCCAGGGTGTTGCTGGGGTGGGCACATAAATTTCTCCCCAGGGTTTGAGAAGGGTTGAAAGACATGCATCCTGAGTTCCCAACCGTGCTATTTTGTAGCAATATTTTACCTTTTTTTCCTCTTTCATTTATTAAATTTATGTAGCTGCCCGTTTCATGCTGGGTGACTCCAGGCAATGCACACAGTTGAAATAACAACAGCCAAACCATCAAAATAATTAAAAACAAAACCATTAAAATGCAATTAAAACAGTCGAAAACAATAATCACCCAAAATAGGCTAGCGTGCACTCTGAGCCTACAAACAGTGTAACCTGGTAGGATGGCAGAACCTATTTTAAGGTCTCTGGAAGACCCTCCCACCCCCCAAAAAAATTTGGAGCCAATCTTGCCTTCTGAAAAATAATTAAAAATGTGTAAAATTTCATTTTTAATCATATTTTATTCCAATTTCATTTTAAATCGTATTTTATCCAATTGCATTTTAAATTGTTTTTAATCAGATTTTAGTAATAATTTGTGTCTGGAACTCTGCACTTTGACATGGCCCCAGGGCTAATCAATAAAGTAAACTGAATTGAATGTGTAAGAGAAGGAATGGCAGAACCTGGAGACAGAGTTAAAAGAGGAATCAGCCTAGAATCCTTATGTAGTCACCAAGGAACCAACTCCAACTTCCCTTGAATCCCATTGACCTTGGTCTAACTCTAAGCAAGTGCTTAGCCACTCTGGACGCGGTGGCTCAGTGGCTAAGACGCTGAGCTTGTCGATCAGAAAGATTGGCAGTTCAGTGGTTCGAATCCCTAGCGTCGCATAATGGAGTGAGCTCCTGTTACTTATCCCGGCTTCTGCCAACCTAGCAGTTCGAAAGCACGTAAAAAAGTAGAAAAATAGGGACCTATTCTGTCCTCTACAATTGCTGGCTGAATGTATAAAGGCAAATAGATAACTCCACAAAGCATCCATACAAAGTCTTTTTATTGGTTCATCAGGCATCCTCAATATAACTTACAGTTATGTCGAGATTCATCTCAATGTCCAACTCTTTGCATAGCTGACTTTCTGGTGTAAAAGGATGGTAATCTTTTGTCCCTTTCATCCCATGTCATAGGAGCAGGGGTAGAGATGCTAGCTGATGCTGGGTTCAGGCAAGAGTGAAGAAACCTCCCCCAACCCACCAAGGGGTCAATTCAGTGACCAATCAGGATTACAGATGTGGCCACATGACATGGACTACATTTCCCAGGATACCTTAACTACATTTACCATGATGCATTCCCTTAAGGGGACAGCTTCCAATTCTTAACTAACTATCCCACTTCCCATTAACTATAAACTGTCTGGACAGTACAGGACCCCTTTGGTGGGAAGGGAACAGCGTTCCGTGCACCTTCAGTGGTTATTCATGCTGGCCACATGACCACAGAGACATCTTCGGACAGCGCTGGCTCTTCAGCTTTGTAACGGAGCTGGAAACGATTAGCACGTATGTGCAAGGGGAACCTTTACCTTTACTTGTAAGCAAGGGCTAACCGTTAGCAGAGAAGATTCCTGCACTTGCAAATGTGGGTCTAAAAGCACAAGTGTCCAAGCAGAGGTGCCCATCTGGCACCTGGGGAATTCTGGGAGTTGAAGTCCACGGGTCTGAAAATTGCCAAGGTTGGATGCCCTTGTCCTCAAGCAAGCCAAGCGAAGGGAGAAAGCAGTTTTGTAAGGCGAGAAGCTTATTCCCAGCTCAGGCTAAGTTGGGTGGAAGGTGATTCAGTCAGAGAGAAATCAATTAAATTTAAATAGAGAGAAAGATTAGAAATCAGATGCCGCGTTCTCTTAATTATAGCACCTAATCATTGTGAAGGAACGGAGGGAGGGGGGCAGGAGAGAAAGGATCAAGTTCATTTCCTTCCCTCTCTACATATATTGGTGGCTTGTAATGAGATGTCTGTAAGTAGTAATTCCCTTGGGGACTTTGTCAAAAGCTAAAAAAAAATGTAATAATAATCATAACTCCCAATCAAGGACAGCTCTAACAGGAATGTGGTCTATGGAACTTGGTTCCCACTGGAAAAAGAAGAAGGGGGAGGAGGAAGAAGGAGAAGGAGGAGGAGGAGGAGGAAGGAGAAGAAGAAGAAGAGAAGAAGGAGGAGGAGGAGGAGGAAGGAGAAGGAGGAAGAGGAGGGGAGAAGGAGGGAATTAAACACATACACAAACAATGAGAGGCGTTTGTACCTTACAAGGTCCCTGTAGTTTTAACTGTACTACCAGACACGAGTGAGAAACACGCTCACAGACAAAACACGACGAAATGTCTGAGTTAATCTTTTCGCTGGAATGAGGTTACTTCGGGAACAAAGCAGTGAGGGAAATGACTCGAATTGCAATCAGCTTGCCTGAAATATAAATGACCTGAAATGGGATCCAGTTCCAGGACAGCCCCTTGCCTGAAATGGTACAGGGTCTCCTGCTTGATCAGTGGGGTGGACTAGAAGACCTCCAAGGGCCCTTCCACCTGTACTTGTCCTATTCTAAGTCTCTTTTCTTTTCCGTTTTCCTAAGGGAGCCTTTCAGAAATCAGAAAGGACAAGGACAAGGAAAACAAGAGCAAAAGTTTTCCTGGGGGTTAATTACACCTTGTGCTGTTTTGATTGGATTTAACCTCAGTCGACCTCTGTGTTCCTGGGCCCAATATGGGAAGTCATGAAGCCCTTTCAACATGGCACAAAGAAAACACACATCCCAGGGAAGGAAGGAAGGAAGGAAGGAAGGAAGGAAGGAAGGAAGGAAGGAAGGAAGGAAGGAAGGAAGGAAGGAAGGAAAATTGGGGCCATCCAGAGCTGTTTTTGAATTGGACAGACTTATAAGAGGAAAGGAGGAAGGAAGGAAGGAAGAAGGAAAGGAAGAAAGAAGGGAGGGAGGGAGGGAGGAAGAAAAGATAGGAAGGAAGGAAGAGAAAGAAAGAAGGGAGGGAGGGAGGAAGAAAAGAGGAAGGAAGGAAGGAAGGAAGGAAGGAAGGAAGGAAGGAAGGAAGGAAGGAACCAGGTATCAGAAGAGCAGCGGAACTCAGTACTTCAAAGAAAGGAGGGGCATTAATCACAAAAAATTGATCCAGGTTCAGGAACCAGCAAATGGATCTGCTGGACTTGAATGCACAACTAAGCTAACATCAGCCCTTCAAGGTAGACCGGACCAGGAAGCTATTGATTCCTTTAAATATCCATTCGATGTTTTTTTTTTTTTTTAATTACATTTATATGCCGCCCTTCTCCCAAGACTCAGGGCTGCTTACAACTTTGGAGCACAACCCAATGCGCTCAGCAATAGCCTTCATTCCATTGTATATGCCTGCTTATTACTAAGCGACATTTTTACAAGGTCAGCTAATTGCCCCCAACAATCTTGGGTCCTCAATTTACCTACCCAGAGAGGATGGAAGGCTGAGTCAACCTTGAGCCTGGTGGGATTCGAGCCTACAGTAATTGTAGACAGCTGGATCTTAAGAGCAGGCATTAACAGCCTGAGCCACCAAAGCTCTTTACCCCGCCTTTACTACTTTATAGGTAACTTATGGGGAACATATGTAACATTCCTCCCTCCTCTAATTTTCCCCACAACAACAACCCCTATGAGGTGGCGTCGGGCTGAGAGAAACGGACTGTTGCCAAAGTCACCCAGCTGGATTTTGTGTGTAAGGGCGACAAGAGCTCACAATTGCTCTTTCAGGCCTGTCTGAATGAAATCTGCACAACATGAGGGCAGGAACGAAAAAGGGGCAGGTGTGAGAGCATGACAGCAGCACTCCAACATTTAAGGAACAAGATGGGTGGTGGTGGTGAAAGGTCTCTTCCAATTCTGTTCTTCTGCGAAACACTTTTTGTGTGTAACTAAAGCGCTGAGCTTGTCGATCAGAAAGGTTGGCAGTTCTGTGGTTCGAATCCCCAGCGCCGCGGGATGGAGTGAGCTCCCGTTCCTTGTCCCAGCTTCTGCCAACCTAGCAGTTCGAAAGCACGTAAAAAAAAATGCAAGTAGAAAAATAGGGACCCTTTGGTGGGAAGGGAACAGCGTTCCGTGCGCCTTGGAAGGCATTGAGTCGTGCCAACCACATGACCACAGAGATGCCTTCAGACAGCGCTGGCTCTTCGGCTTTCTCACGGAGATGAGCACCGCCCCCTAGAGCCGGAAACGACCAGCACGTAGGTGTGAGGGGAACTTTTACCTTTTCCTATAGGGTTGTGTTTCCACAACAACTCCTTGCACAAAGTGTTCCACAGTGGATCAGGACAGGGTAGCTACTGGTCTGCCAAACCATAATCCCAGGATGTTCAATTTAGCCGCCACCAGATTCAAACTTACTTGGGGAAAATAAAAAAAGAAATGTGGTTGCACCCTTTGAACAGACTGAGTAGGGATCACAGCAGACACAACAACACCCTAGAGTGGCCCTGTAGAGTTGGAGCTATTCTAGGAATGCCAACTCTATTACTATTCTGATTTTTGCATTCCCACTCCCTCCCCTTCTGCAGCTGCATCAGAGAATAAAAATGGACAGGATTTTCCCCTTCCCCTATCTCTCTATAGCAATGCTCACTTCAATAAAATCTGTCCAGAGTTTTCTTTCTTTCTTTTCTTTTCTTTAAAATATTATTATTCTGGCAACAGGGAAATGAAAGACAAGGGGAAACGGGAAACTTTCCAGTGTCTTTAGCATTATCTAAAAATAGCCGTTGCGTGACAGTGGCAGCTGTCCTGTGTCAGGGATTGCTGGCACACAAAATTGAATTGAATACCTCAGAAAAGAGATTGCTGAGTCAGTCGTCCATGCCAGGCCATCTACCACTAGTTGGCGTATAACCATGGCTTACTTAATAAAGCACAGTTGTCTGGAATTAGGTTGTAAGCTCTGGTTGAAAATCCATGATTCCTGGGTCGAGATAATGCACAGAACAATACCCCAGCAAACCACATTTTCAAGCTACCTTCTTAGCCCAATGCACCAGTTCAGTGCAGGACTGAGGTTCATTATGTGAATAATGTAAAGGTTAAGGTTCCCCTCACACATATGTGCTACTTGTTTCCGGCTCTAGGGGGCGGTGCTCATCTCCGTTACAAAGCCAAAAAGCCAGTGCTGTCCGAAGACATCTCCGTGGTCATGTGGCCGGCATGACTAAACACTGAAGCTGCACAGAATGCCGTTACCCTCCCACCAAAGGGGTCTCTATTTTTCTACTTACATTTTTAATGTGCTTTAACTGCTAGGTTGGCAGAAGCTGGCACAAGGAGTGGGAGCTTACTCCATGACACGGTGCTAGGGATTCGAACCGCCTAACTGCCAACCTTCCTGATCGACAAGCTCAGCGTCTTAGCCACTGAGCCACCACGTCCCTCATTATGTGAATACAATTAATGTATTTTATTGTTTTTCTTATAACAGGCAGTCCTCAACTTATTACTGCAATTGGGATCAGAATTACCATTGCTAAGCATGGTACATTGCTAAGCAACTCAAAAAAGTTAGCAAAAGTTAGCAAGAGACCTGGCTGTAGGAGATGACCAGGCTGAGACTGGGGGAAGAGTCAAATGCATCATCAGTCATGAATTACTGTACACCCACAAGAGATCTAAGCCTAGCCTCCTTAATTGAATGCCTTTCTTATCTCCCTCTCATTTCCCTTGATTGTTAGTAGTTCAGATTCTTGTAGAGAGCTTAAGCTCGTAATAAATCTTTATACTCTTTCAAACTGCCTGAATCTCCTGATTTCTCCAGCACCTGAAATTATAAAATTACCAAGAGTCATACATGTTGGAATTCATTGTTGGAATGTATTTCTATGTAACAACTACAGTAGTATTCAGCCAGTAGGTGGTAGTATTTACAAATTTGGGTCTATGGTATACGCTCTAACCTCTTTTGTTCCAAGTTGAGTTTCCAATACAGTTAAAATAGTTGAGCAGTAAAACACATGGTGATAGTACTCTTTGCTCTGTGGTGCTTTCTATAAACAGACATTTTAACAATACAGGACTGAATGAATAACATCATCATCATCATCATCAAATGAGGTAATTGTTAGCTTAGCTGTTCCTGCCTGGTCCTTCTCTCAGGAAAATATCCACTGTGGGCTAAGCTTTCGGGTGGTTCTGGGACTCAATTTGGTTGGAGAGCCCGTCTCCAAATCTGGAATTGAGCAGATATTTCAAGGAAGAAAACAGGCAGGAATACAGTTCAAAATGTCTTTAGATGCAAACCGTCCTCAGCGAGGGAAGTTTATTCCAGTTCACAGGTAGCTGTGCAAAATGTTTTAAGCGACATATGATTACTGCCTCCAATTATTTACATCGAGGGAGAAAGAAATATCCTATGAAAAGGACTTCTTAATCTTCTTATCACATAAAACCCGTAAGTGCAATTATATCAGAGTCTCCGGCTCTTTAAGCACGATATCTATCAAGCAATCAAAGATTCCATAATAGCTTCAACCCTTCCCTTTCATTGAGGGGCAGTAAATCTTTTATAAAGCATGCCTCCCAGTTTGCTTGCATCTGGGAGCAAAATTAGCAAGGGAAGAAAGCAGCATTGTTCGAGAAGATCGGAAAAATGACCTTGATGGAGAAAAGTGGGAAATGTTATATAGGCAAAAAAGGACCTAAACGATTTTAAGTCCAGAACAGCCAGATAACATCAGGAAGCGGATTGAACAAACACTTTCCCAATTCACTGCAGTATAAGAGGAGGAGATACAGCAGAACCAGACTTACAATCTTCTGTTGCTATAGCCAGTCTCAGTCCTTGACTTACAACTGCTTGTTTAATGACCGTTCGAAGTTACGACGACACTGAAAACATGGACTTATGATCTTGTACCCTTTGACGATATTAAGTGTTGCACCCGATGATTCTTGATGAATGTATCTTTTCTTTCTATGTACACCGAGAGCAAATGCACCAAAGACAAATCCCTTGTGTGTCTAATCACACTCTGGTGCTTTGGAAAATAAGTTGACCCCCTCTTCTTTGGGGGCAGCCCCTCAAATACTGGAGTTCTCCTATCATGTCCCCCCCTCTGGTCCTCCTTTTCTCAAGACTAGCCAAAACCAAATGCTGCAACCATTCTTTGCATGTTTTAGTCCCCAGGCCTTTCATCCTCTTAGTTCCTCTACTCTGCACTTTTTCCAAAGTCTCAACCTCTTTTTTTTTGTAGTACGGTGACCAAAACTGGATGCAGTACTCCAGATTTGGCCTTCCTAAGGCTTTATAAAGCGGTACTAATCCTTGACGTGATCTTGATTCTATGCCTCTGTTTATACAACTAAGGATTGTAGTTGCTTTTTTGGCTGCTTGTATTTGTATTTGCTTTTTTGGCTGCTTCCAGATACTGCTGGCTTGTGTTGAAATGATTATCCACTAGGACTCTCACAGTTACTGTGTTTGAGCCAGGTTTCACCTAATCTTCCTAAAACTTCCAAACAGTGGGGACAATTAACCATTGGAATAGCTTGCCTTCAGACATTGTGGGCGCTCCATCACTGGAAGTTTTAAGAAGAAACTGGACAGTTACTTGATTCAGATGGTATGGGTTCTCCTGCTTGAGCAGGGGGCTGGACTAGAAGACCTCCACGGTCCCTTCCAACTCCCATTCTACTCTCTACTCTACTCTACTCTATCTCTATTCTATTCTATTCTCTCCTATCCTATCCTATCCTATCCTATCCTATTATTCTCTTCTCTTCTACTCTACTCTACTCTACTCTACTCTTTCCTATTCTATTCTATTCTATTTTATTCTATTCCCTCTCTCTTCTATTCCTATTCCTTATTTTATTCTGTTCCTATTTCTTATTCTATTCCTTTTCCTATTTCCCATTTCCTATTCTATTCTCTTTTCTTTGTTTTTTCCTTCCCAGGTGTAAAACCTTGCCTTTTCTCTTCCCCTTTCCATGAGCCTGGTGGAGGTGTATTATCTAAACGCCAAAAGTTTGTGAACTTGGGCAATAAAGAGAAAATTCATTTGGGAAGAGAAGAAGAATGGGAGCATCGATGTTTGGTACTTTATATGCACCCCTCCACTGCCAACAGTGATTTTCCTAGAATGGATTGTATTCATCCTGGATATTCTCTGTGCTGCAACACATAACATTTATTTCTGTTTCTGCAGCTGGGAAATCTAAATCCAATGCATTGACCTTGCTGACTTTTGTGCAATTGTTCAAACTCTGATAAAGCAGTCATAGAGGCAGTGAAAGGAAAACACTCTGGTTTTTTTTTAATAAAAAATGAAAGCATGGAAACCTGATGTTCAAAAAAGGGGTGTTTGGGATGATTTAAAGACTGAGCAATCATTCCCACCTGGGGAAATCTATGGATCTTCATAACGGCGGGTCAGACTGGAAGTGTCACAAAATGAATTATTTAAAAGCTTTCAGGGAAGTCCCACGGAAGGAGGAATGGGATGAAGACTGCAAACATGGGCAAACTATTTAAAATAATAAACGAACAATAAGCCAATGAAAGCTAGAGAGGCATTGGCCTCCTGTGCTGATCCAGTGCATCCAATAAGCCAAGAAGAAGGCAGCTCTCCTGTCCCACTTAGCAACTGACATTTAGGCTGTGTTGCTTCAAAATGTCACATGGCGATCAAGTCTAGTCACTCTGAAAGCTTCTGTCCTTTAGGGATTTGTCTACGCTGCTTTTTAAGTCACCTTAATTGGGCCATGATTGCAGTGAACTCCAGAGTTTAACATTTTCCGCATTCCCCGAATACTGAACCGGGAGCTAAGAAAACAGCCTCAGTTCACCTATCGTTGCCGGTGAGAATGAATTTGGGTTGAACTTAAGAATGTCTGGGCTGGCTGCAGAAAACAAGAGGACTGCTGGATGGTGGAAGAGGAGGAGGAGGAGGAGGAGAAGGAGAGGAAGAGGAGCAGGAGGAGGAGCAGGAGGGGGAGCAGGAGGAGGAGGAAGAGGAGAAGAAGAAGAAGAAGAAGAAGAAGAAGAAGAAGAAGAAGAAGAAGAAGAAGAAGAAGAAGAAGAAGAAGAAGAAGACAACGGATGGACTCAGGTTACTTTGTCCCACCTCTGTGGGCTTTGTCTAGATCAGGGGTCACCAACCTTTTGGACCTCAGGGACCACCAAACTCATAATTTTAAATCCCATGGACCAGAGACCCTGGGAAAATCCCCCAAAAAGTCTGTGGGAAAATCTCCCACCCTGTTTTCCTACCGATCAATCATTCTTTATTTGGGATTGCAGGATACCATCTCCAGTTCCATTCTGGGGAGACAGAGAGAGAGAGACTTTTGGCTTCATGCAAGGAAAACAGCAGAAACAGCAGAAGTCTTTCTCTCCCACAAACTCCACCAGAAATGAGTCCTTGTGAGACTTGTTGCACTGGCACAGCCTCTTGGAGCAGGAGGCCTTGCAGGGTCCCAAAGACTCATTTCTGACAGAGTTTGGGGGAGAGAAAGAAAGACTTCTGCCGCTTTCCTTGCATGCAGCCAAAAGCAGCAGAAGAAAGAAGTGGAAAGAAGCAGCCCGGCCAGGCTGTATGGGGTGAGTGGGGCAAGTTCCCCCTCTGCCCTTTCCTCCTCCTCACTCACCTTGTGTTGTTCACAATGCAAGCGATAAGCCTTGTGTTCCCCCATATGGGTGGCGCAGCCTTGCGTTCCCATGCAGCTTGGATTAATTGCTTTGGGGGTGACATTTCTCTGCACACCACCAAAATTTTCTTGACCACTGGTCTAGATGATCTCTAGACTACCTTACCATATAAAGCTTCTACCTCAAACACTCCACACGATAAGACATTCATCCACCGTTTCAAGGACAGCAACCGAAAAGGGGAACGAATCATTTATTGCCACATGTTTTTCTCCCCTCTCCCATTTTAATTATTTTTCTTTCCTTTATTAAAAAAAATAATTAGTCTCAATCAAGGCAAACACACTTCAGAATCACTGCTCATTAGTCCCACTCCTGCTTTTTGAGTTGCTATAAAAAGTCAAGCGAGCTGATGAAAATTAGGCCCTCGGAATCAGCGTTTGGCGTTTGCTTCCTTCCCCGTCATCTGCATCTGTTTATCCCGAGCGCCCGCAATTGCAGGCAAAGCACCATGGGATTCAAATCCCAGCCTTGCCACAAAAATCCAAGCACATGTGGCCCTTCTCAGCATCTGCCAAAGACAACAGAACCCTGCCAATGGCCCCTGTGGAAGGTGACCATTGATTTATTAAATTTCTATGCTGTCCCCCTTGCTATCCAAAGTGGCTCTCCAAAACTGCGAGACGGTGGGATTCTAGTTTTGCCTTAAAGCATGAAAGCCGGTTGGGTGATGTTGGGCCAATCACCAGGAGATTGTGAGTTCTAGTCCTGCCTTAGGCATGAAAGCGGTTGGGTGACGTTGGGCCAATCACCAGGAGATTGTGAGTTCTAGTCCTGCCTTAGGCATGAAAGCCGGTTGGGTGACGTTGGGCCAATCACCAGGAGATTGTGAGTTCTAGTCCTACCTTAGACATGAAATCCAGCTGGGTGACATTGGGCCAATCACCAGGAGATAGAGAGTTCTAGTCCTGCCTTAGGCATGAAAGTTGGTTGGGTGACATTGGACCAATCACCAGGAGATTGTGAGTTCTAGTCCTACCTTAGACATGAAAGCCGGCTGGGTGACTTTGGGCCAATCACCAGGAGATTGTGAGTTCTAGTCCTGCCTTAGGCATGAAAGCTGGCTGTGTGACTTTAGGCCAATTACTCAGGAGACAGAGAATTCTAGTCCCGTCTTAGGCATTAAAAGCTGGCTGGGTGACTTTGCTTGCTGTTCGTGCAATAAAGGGAAATTTTTGGCACTCCATCGCCTTTTGAAAAAGGAGCAGAAAGAAAAGGCAACCACTGAATTTTTTACACTTGGCTTTTTGCAGAGGTCATTCTCTCTCCCCATAAGGGAATAAGCCCAAAAGCTATTTTGAAGCTTGGCCTCTGCTCATTTTAATAACGCTTAACTGCTGGGTCCATCTTTTCTTTTCTTCAATAAGCAGGCCATTTTGGAAATCTGATTTGTTTGCGTAGCTTAGCAAAAAAACAAAAACAAAACAGAGTCAGGACTCCCTTAGAATCATATCTGGAACCAACTGACAGATGAAATGGTTTCTGGCAGGTACAACCGTACCCTGCAGAGATTCTGTTTCGGTCCCCAAATGGGTTGAAATCTATTTGATGCGTACATTTCCTGCACTAGGGCGCTCTGCTCGAAGGATATACAACATTTATCCCATTATAACTGGCTGGAGGAAAAGGCTGGCTTCGCCTACTCTGCAACCAGACTGGTTTGAAACCAGAACGCAGCACAGAGGATTTTGGGAGGGTTGACTTTGGCCAGACTTCTCCTGGTGCAGTGGTGGGATTCATTTTTTTTTTACTACTGGTTCTGTGAGAGTGCATTCAGGGGTGGGATTCTACCGGTTCGGACTGGTTTGAGCGAACTGGATGTTAAAGTTACAGCTGGTTCACCGGACTGGTATTTCAAATGACCGGCTGGCCCTGTCCCGCCCCTCCCAGGAGTCTCCATGCAGCCCATTTTCGATGGAGGATCCACGCGGAGGCTCTGGGAGGTGGAAAATGGGCCTTCTGCTCTCCCCCCCCTAAAAAAGTTGGACTTTTGATTTATTTTGCTCCTTAAATAATACACAATTGGCAAAGGAAAGCCCAGGACCCTACAGGCTGGAAACATGTGAAAGAGGCTTTCATCCTGCAGTAGATAGACAATGGCTAAAATGATGATGATGACATGTATCCATCTATCCATCTATCCACCCACCTATCTACCTATCAACCTAACTTTATCCATCCATCCACCTATCTTCCATCCATCCATCCATCCATCCATCCATCCATCCACCTTTCATCTCCATTCTTTCTCTCTTCCTTTCATCAACCTTATCCATCTATCCATCTATCCATCCATCCATCCATCCATCCACCACCATCCAACCATCTTTTCTCTGATCCTACTATGATTTATTTGTCTATCCTATCTACTCATCCAACCTTATCTATCCATCTATCCATCCATCCACTATACCTACATCGGCTTAGATCCACCACTATTTTCCATCCATCCATCTGAGCCATCGATCCATCCATCCATCGTCCATCCATCCATCCATCCATCACCATCGTCGTACGTCGAAATGTGCTGTCGTGTCGTCTATTTATCTATCTATCTATCTATCTATCTATCTATCTACCTATCTATCTATCTATCTATCTATCATCCAACCATATCTATCCATCTATCCACCTACCTACCTACTTACCTACCTACCTACCTACAGATGGCAAGAATATCTAACCATGTTCAAAGTTGGTTGAAAAAGGCAAAGGCTCCCATGGTTGAAATCCACACCTCTTACAAAGGAGCCAAGATTGAGAAACATTGATCTAGGGACCTCACTACGTCAGAGCCACAAATATCCCCAAAGGTAAGAAATAGGTTTTTCTAGCTTGAAAGAACCGGGTTTCCACCCCTGGAGGGAAGGCATTGTTGAATGAATGAAAGATTGTGCCAGAGATAGCACATTCTGAAGAAAACCAGCCCACACTTCTCTTCAAACACCGCAGATTGTGGCTTTCATGCATTGTGCCTCCATTTCTCCCTCCTGTCCCAATAATTGCACCCCGGGGACAAATTAGAGTAATAAATGGCTGTAACTATCTCTAGGGAGGCCTGTCCCCCCTCCCATTTAAAAACTCTTTTTGTTCTACAACCACACAATTCATCGAAATATCCCCTGTTTTTCCATCAGTGTTTTGTTTTCACCATGGAATAAAGCAAAGCCATTTTAAAAATAGCCTCGTTTAAAATACAATTGATTTTAAAATGTCAGGAAATCAAGTTGCTGGGCTGGTTAAAACCTCCAAAACTTTTATTTCGGAAGGACATACCTGTGAGTAACTGGGCCCATAAAGAAACATGCAAAGTAGGAAACGGATTCTTTAAAAAAACAATTATTTACTACTCCAATTTAGAAGCTTTCTGGATTGTAATCAGTCGGTTGCAATTGCGAAGATCATCTGGCCATACTTTAAAAAATAAATAAATAAAAGGATGCAAGGAGCTCTTGATTTATGACCATCATTAAGCCCCACATTTCTGTGGATAAGGCAGGCAGTTGTTAAGTGAATTTAGCCCTGTCTTATGACCTTCCCACCATTGTAAAGTGAATCACTGCGGTTGTTCAGTGAGTCACATGGTCGTAAAGTGAATCTGGATTCCCCACGGACTTGGCTTGTCCAAAGGTCGCAAAAGGGAGACCACGTGACCCCCCCCCAGGACATTGCAAGCGTCATTAAATACAAGTCAGTTGCCAGGCGTCTGAATTTTGATCACATGACCATGCAGATGCTGCAACAGTCGTAAGTGCGAACAGTGGTCATAAATCACTTTCTCAGTGCTGTTGTAACTTCGAACGGTCACTAAACAAACTGTTGTAAGTCAACTCTCCCTCCCTCTCCCTCTCTCTGCCTGCCTGCCTATCTAGCTACCTCTCTATCTATCTCTCTATCTATCTATCTCTGCCTGCCCGCCTGCCTCCCCATCCATCCATCCATCCATCCGCCTGCCTGCTTGCCTGCT
>CM019165.1:4562387-4585254 GCA_009733165.1 Naja naja
CTTCCTTCCTTCTTCCCTCCCTTCCTCCCTCTTTCTTTCTTTCCTTTCCTTTCTTTCTTTCTCTTTCTCTTTCCTTCCTTCCTTCCTTCCTTCTTCCCTCCCTCCCTCCCTTTTTTCTTTCTAGTTCGAAAATCCAGATTTTAGCCTCCCAGGTGTTAGATACACTTTAAGCTTCAGGAACTCTCCTTAGACAAGGCCATCAAATTAAAATCCACTTCAGCCCAAGTTCCCTGGAGGAGCAAGACACGTTCCAGAAAGTTGATTCCCCACCACCAACTCTCGCGGGATTGGACCAAATGCTCTTCCCACCCACTGGAACAATGCTCACCTAATGAGATGTGCTGCCCTCTCATTACAGCATTCGTTTCTCTCTCTGGCACATTAGCGGCAGGTGCTTCCAATTTCCCTCCCCGCTTCTGAACAAGCAGACCCTAAATGACAAAATGCAGGCAGCGCTGCCCGCATCTGCTGCATGCAAGTGGAGAGACCCCTCCCCATCTGTCTTAGCCAAAAGGACAAGCTGAAAACCTATGGAGCAGTTAGCCTTCCGCCCCCTCCACCCTCAATCTCATCTCAGCCTCTGCTGATGTGAGTTGCAACACCTTCCCCTTTGCGGGAAGAAGTAAGGAGAAACCTTTGCTGAATTGAAGACGGCAAAGCTAACGATGAAAGATGCCTAGATGATTCCACACACACACACACAGCATTTCTCCTTCATGACAATCAAGGAGTTTAATTTAATTTAATTTAATAATTGGACTTGTATGCCACCCCCTCTCCGAAAGGACTCGGGGCGGCTCACAACTAAAAATACAATCAATAAATAAATACATTAAAAACAAATTAAACCTGACAAGCCCAAATAAAATCAGTTTGAAGAGAAGAGGCAATAAGGAAAGGAAAAAGAAAGATTAAGAACCTAGACTGCATTATTTAAAAAAATAAATAAATTCAAATCGAAAGCGGTCTTCCCAATGGGAATCCTTTTTGGCTCAGCCCTGCTTTAGGAAATAAATCCAACTGGTTCGATTTATCCAACATGGCGCAGGACCAGTGGTGGGATTCAAATTTTTTTTACTACCAGTTCTGTGGGTGGGGCTTGGTGGGCATGGCTTGACCGGCGTGACAGGGGAAGGTCACTGCAAAATCCCCATTCCTGTTCTGACCCAAACCTTGTTCCAAGGAAACAAACACGAAACAGAGGTAACAGCAAAACCTTTCAATGTTTCTTTACGAATTCCGTTCCTTCCCAGTTAAAAGGCTGTTTCAAACTAATGGTCTCGGATAAGAACGAGCCTTGCCAAGGTGGTGCCAGGCTGCCAAGAACACTAGATAAAGTTGCCAAGAAATATTTCAAACACAAAGAGTCTCCAAACACAAACTAAGAGAGTCCGAACGTCCACAAGGCTTGAGTGCAAAGACGTTTTTGCTTCCTGCAAAGAACTCCGGTTTCTCCGCTGGCTTTTATCTCTTAAGGGAGGGGGCCATTACCTTGCAGTCTTACTCCTGAGTCGCCTGTGCTGCTGCAGCTGCTCTTTCCTTCGTGCAGCCCTGAATGCATGCGCACTGGGCACGGGCTCCTCAGGGGCCTCTTCCTCACTGCTGCCAGCCTCCACAATCTCTGAAGGCAGCACTCCACTCCCTGATGGTCCTGGCCCCACTCCTGCACCACATGCAGGCCCCTCATCTGAGTCCTCGGTCTCCGAGACCTCAGCCATCCGCACCTGCTGCTGGTGAACCACAACAATTCCCTCCCCACCCCACTAACCTGCTTTCCAGCTCCGTTCTCCTGTGCAGGGCAACCAAAGAAGACCCAGCCAATCAGCTGGGACTCAGGAGGCAGAGAAGAGATGGGGGCGGGGCCAGTCAGAGGTGGCACTTGCCGGTTCTCCAAACTACTCAAAATTTCCGCTACCGGTTCTCCATAACGAGTCAGAACCTTGGCTTATATAAGGCCCTTATTCTGTAAGATAGACCATGATATCCGTTGGCTGAATAGACAATAAGAAATTCAGGGCATGCTGCCTACCTGCTGGTCCTTGGGCTATTTGACCAGCAGCTTCAGATGTTAATGGAATAAGGATGGATGAACCAGAGGCCACCCCCTTCCAAGAGCTATGCGGGAAAGCAAGTCTTGCGCCTGGAGTAGGGAAGCAATGCTCCTCACCTTGTCAAATTTGCAGTGATGTGATTCACCCCAATGAGGCATTTGGCTTTCGCTGCCTAGGGCGATTCCCATCACTCTCTGAAAGCATTCGAGCATCTTCTGGCAACCAGGATTGGTATTGTCAGAGGTGAAGTCAAGCGGAACCATAATAAGCCATAATTGCAGTTGTGATAGTCAGAGTTGGCTTTGCTCTTTAGAGTGCCCATGGGAGGGTGGTATTCCTTTGCTTTCCAAAACAAACCCCACAAAGTTGTTTTATTCTCATAAAGCCAAATAGCCCTTGGAAGTTTTAATAGATTTAACAGAATAAACAGAGTTGGAAGGGAGCTTGTAGGTCATCTAGTCCAACCCCACTAGGCCCAAGTAGGAGGCCCTATGCCATTTCTGACTGATGGCAGTCCAGTCCAGTGGTGGGATTCTTTTTTTTTAACTACCGGATCTGTGGGCATGGCTTGGTGGGTGCAGCAAGGGGAAGGATACTGTAAAATCTCCAGTCAGAGGTGGGATTTGCTGGTTCTCTGAACTACACAAAATTTCTGCTACCGGTTCTCCAGAACTGGTCAGAACCTGCTGAATACCCACCTCTGGTTTAGTCTCTTCTTGAAAGCTTCCAGGGATGAAGCTCCCACAACTTCCAAATGCAACTTCTGTTCTGTGGGTTGATTGTTCTCACTATCAAAAAATGTCCCTTTATTTCCAGGTTGAATCTCTCCTTGGTCAGTTTCCATCCATTATTCCTTGTCTGGCCTTCAGGTGCTTTGGAAAACAGCTTGACCTCTTCCTCCTCTCTGGGGCAGCCCCTCATATTGGAAGACTGCTCTCCTGTCTCCCCTGGTCCTTCTCTTCCCTAGACTAGCCGGCCCAGTTCCTGCAACCGTTCATCGTATGTTTCAGCCTCCAGTCCCCTCATCATCCTGGTTGCTCTTTTGATCAGGTCTCTCACTGCAGGCGAATATCACAACAGGCCAGTTGTGGCCAAAGCAGTCATGACGTATTCTTTGAGTTCAACATTCTAGAACTGATACAGATGAGCCTCAACTTACAACCCTTTGTTTAGTAACTGTTTGAAGTTACGACGAGAATGAAAAAAAGTGTCTTAGCACCAGTCCTCACCTTTAATGCCTATGGCAGCTTCCTCGCTGTGCTGTGATCAAAATCCAGGCCCTTGGCAATTAGCATGAAATCCATCAATCAGAGCTGGAAAGGACCTTGGAGGTCTTCTAGACCAACCCATCCCTCAGGCAGGAGACCCTATACCATTCCAGGCAACTGGCTCTTCAGTCTCCTCTTAAAAACCTCCAATCTCATTCATCCAGGTCATGGTTGTTCCAAAGATGCTTTTTCAAGAGGACACTCAACTCTGGTTTTTTTCTTTGAAGACCTTTCACTTCTCATCCAAGAACTGAAGAAGAACTGAACTGAGAACTGAAGAAGCTTCTTGGATGAGAAGAGAAAGGTCTTCAAAGGAAAAAAAACCAGAAAGTCCAGTGGCCTCTTGAAAAAGCACCTTTGGCACACCAGGGATGCAGCACCCATATCTTCTGGTGGCAAGCAGAAGATATGGGTGGTTCACTGATCTCAGCGTTAGGAAGTTTCTCCTTAACTTCTAGGTTGCATCTCACCTTGATGAGTTTCCATCCATTGTTTCTTCTCCTGCCTTCTGGAAAATAAGTATGGGACGGTTTTAATTTTTAATTCGGTTTTATTGGACCTTATAGTGATTTAATTTCTTTTAATTATTTATTGTATTTGTATGTTTTAATTGTGAGCCGCCCCGAGTCTTTGGAGATGGGGCGGCATATAAGTCCAATAAAATAAATAAATAAATAAGTAAGTAAGTTGATCAGGGGTCCCCAACTCTCCAAAATACACTTTAAAATATGGAGCTTGGGGCAGTGGGGGATGATGGGTGGAAATCCATGCAAAATGTATTTAAGGGAATATGGGCTCCGTGGGTGGCAGATAGGCTTGTCAAAATGATGCACAAGCTTTCAGCCCAGGGTGTCTTGCTAATGTGCCCCTTTCTCTCTCTCTCCAGATAATGACTGCTGCCCGTTGACTTAGTGTGGTGGTTGCAGGAGATACACAACAGCATGAGTAATGACAGGTTGCTTCACTGAGACAGGGGCACTGGCTAATTAAGGCGCAACCGCTCTAACTCTTCAAATACTTTAAATGAATTGGGTTATCAAGGGATCCTTCTATAGTCACAAGTTGTTCTGTTGGCTTTTCTTGACCATTAAATTGTACAGTTTTGGGGTTTTTTTTTAAAGCTTTCCGGACCACATGTGGCCTAGCTAAGAATCTCCTAGAATTCTCCAAGATGCTTGCAACACAGTCTCAAGTGGACAATTTCCCCGAGATAAATTGGAGGTAGTTAGTAATTCTCCTGAATCCGAGAGCACAAGTTCCCCAAACACCCCCATCCTTCACGGGATTTGTTCTTATTAAACATTGCTGTGGCTGAGAAGGAACAGGAGGAAGAAATACATCTCTTTTTAAACCAGTGCTCCGATGCTTCCAAAAACCTGGTAGAACCAATGAATCAACCATGTTTAAATTATTGTAATGTTTAGACAGCTGGAGGAGGCTTCCAATCATGTTGTCAGCGGTAGTTTGAAACAGGGAAGAAAAACCGAGCATTAAGAAAATATTGCTTTATAAAAATTGAAAATGGGGACCTGTCACAACACTAGACCAAGATATATATTTTTTTGCATTGTTCTGCTTATCAATCGTAGTGGCAAGCACAACTGTTTGGGAGATACTGTTAGATGTCTTCAAAACCAGCCAGCATTAAAGATCTACAGATTATTAGAGTTGGAAGGGACCTTCGAGGTCTTCTAGTCCAGCCCCCTGCTCAAGCAGGAAACTCTATACCCATTTCATACAAATGGCTGTCCAATCTCTTCTTAAAAACCTCCAGTGGTGGAGCACCCACAGCTTCTGGAGTCAGGCTGTTCCACTGGTAAATTATTCTCACTTTCAGGAAATTTCTCCTTCGTTCTAAGTTGGTGTCATGCCCTTGGTAGAGAGGGAGAGGAGGAACATCTGACAGGGAGTGGAGGTGCGGCTCTGGAGGTTGTGGAGGAGGCTGGGGAAGGGCAGAGGCCGGCTGAGCAGTCAGAGGAAGAACCAGGCCCATCCCCTCTTCATCCTAGGGCACGCAGGGAGGAACGGAGAAGGAAACAACTTGGCTTACGAGAGAGGAAGCGGCCATGATCCCCCTCATTAGTTGCAGCTGGGGAGAACAGTATATAAGAGAGACATTTACAAAACAGCGCTGCCAGAGGCAAAGCGTGTTTCATCTTGGGCTGAAGTTATGTTGGTTGGCGTCCTTCCAACAGACTGCGCCTTGTTATCTCCTTGAATTTGGTAATTACTTATCCTGATCCATTGTGGAAATTCCTTCATTGTAGTTTGTTCTGGTTTTTTATTTCACCTCTACCTGCTCATTAAGTTCGGACTGTATTGCTTTCTTTTGAAGACTATTTTTGAGTCTGTTTTATCTCCAGCTGAGAATTATTGAACAGTGGGGCCACGTTGGAGGCATTAAAGGACACTTATTTACGTTTTGGATTTTGTTACGTTTGTGTTACACTCCGGGTCATCACAGTTGGATTGCTCTTTTATAAGCGTCGATCTATTACTTCTTTTCCTGCTCTTTGGTGCTTTGGAGAATGGGGTGGCTCCCTTTTCTCTGATATGGGAAGACTGCTATCATGTTATCCCTACTCCTTCTCTTCATCAGACTAGACATATCTAGTTCCTGCAACTGTTTATCGTAGGGTTTAGCCTGCAATCACCTAATTATCTTTGTTACTCTTCTCTACCCTCTTCCTAAGCTCTGTATATCATTTTTCTGTTTCCAGATAGTAGCACAATAGAAGGTTGATCAGAAATAGAGAGGATAATATGCTCGTGTTAAGATTACTATTTATTACTTTAATATTTTAATGTTTTATATGGTTGTCTATTCTGGACCTGTGTATTTTGGTTTTTTCATGCCTAAATCTTACTTTTCTCACAACTGCAGCTGATTGGATTTGTTTATGGTTCAAGGAATATGTGGGCATGGCCTAATTTTTGGGTGTGGCTTGGTGGTCATGTGACTGGCTGGGCATGGCTTGCATGTAAATATTGTAAATATATATGTAAAGATTGAATTTTTTATTTTAAAAAAAGAGCAACTTTTACCCAGAATCAGGCAAAGCAGGCAGGCAGATGGAGCTGCTTGCAGAATCACAGAGTGACTCACAGATCTACCTTTCTGCAATCTGCTGCCTGAGTCTGCCCTGAAAAATAGAAGCTTCAATCCTAAGGAAGGTTCAGCTCTGCTCTCAGGCCACTTCTCCCTCCCGCAACCCCCTGAATACCACCCTTGACTGGGCCTCAGGGAAGCCTCCTGGGTGGGGTGGGTGGGGAGGGGAGGGGCCAGCCAGTGGTGTGATTTGCCGGTTCTCCGAACTGTGCAGAATCGTAACAACCGGTTCTATAGAACTGGTCCGAACTGGTAGAATCCCACCCCTCCTTCCAACTCTATTATTCTATGTTCTCTGTCCCATTTTCCTTTGGCTTAACCCAGTGTCATCACCTCTGAGGACCAACAGCATTGACCTATTCTGAACATCCAACCCATATTCATCCATGGAAATAGTCGAAGAATCAATCACTTGAAAGCAAGTAGGTCTAATGCTTAATTGCAGGAAGAATTAGGATCTTAATGAAGGCCAGATCTCTGAAGGAAGTTAGCTAATGCCATATATCCTGGCCATTAACTTCACTATTGAACATAATTTTTTATTTATTGCAAGTCCGTGCAGACGTGCTTTGACTCCCCAGAATACATAGACCTGTCCTCCGGACAAATTATAAAGATTAAGGAAAGGATTTAAATTTCAGAGAACTGCTGATGTTGCATAGCCGATCCAGTCGGTTGACGTTAAAAATAGGAATAAACTTACAGCTGTTCTCCAAAGCGCCCGAGGGCTGGACAAGAAGCACTGAATGGAAGCCCAACACAGGATAATCCAACCGGGAACTAAGGAGGAATTTCCCGACAGTGAGAGTAATTAATCAATGGAACAGCTTGCCTCCTGGAGTTGGCTCCCTTGCTGGAGGTTTTCAAGAAAAGATTGCACAACCCTTTGTCTGGGAGGGTATAAGGACACCTGCCTTGGGCAGGGGGTTGGACTAGAAGACCTCTAAGGTCCCTTCCGGCCCTATGTCTGTAGAGATTCTCAGTCACCCAGGTCATAGTTGTCCCAAAGGTGCTTTTTCAGGAGGCAACTGGACTTCCTTGTTTTTTTTTTCTTGTGAAAACTTTTCACTTCTTATCCAAGAAGCTTGATCAGTGACAGGATGGTGGGGAAGGGAAGGATTTATACTCCTTGCAGGCAGCTGGTCATTTGCATCCTTTCAGAGGGTTGTTGAGGCCACTTGGAGGTTTCTCTGTGTCCTCAGGAATCAGGAGCACCATTCAGGTGATCCCGAGGACACAGATAAACTTCCAAGTGGCCTCAATGACCCTCTCAAAGGATGCAAATGACCAGCTGCCTGCAAGGAGTATAAACCCTTCCATTCCTCACCATCCTGTCAGAGCTGAAGAAGCTTCTTGGATGAGAAGTGAAACGCCTTCAAAGGAAAAAAAACAAGGAAATCCAGTTGCTTCCTGAAAAAGCACCTTTGAGACTTCCACTCAGGGGTGGGATTCTACCAGTTCGCACCTATTCGCTAGAACCAGTTGTTAACATTCTAAGCAGTTCAGAGAACCGGTTGTTAGAAGAAATTACTGGGCTAATCCTGTAAGGAAGGCAGGAAGGAAACATTCTGGCGTTGCTTACAGAAACTGCCTCTCCGTTAACCCTTATTACATTCTTGGCAGGACTAGACTTCCTGTCTCAGGAATGTCTCTGGAGTTTTTTCCCCCTCCTTTGCTGGTACTTTGCTTGTGTGGAGTGACCATTCAAAGTTACAACGGCACTGAAAAAAGTGACTTATGACACACTTACGACTGTTGTAGCATCCCCACAGTCATGAGAGGCCAGGCAAGAAGATGCGTGCCTCGATGTGAGTGATATTGAGTTGGCCACACCCAGCCAATAACATGACTACCAAGCCACGCCCACCACCTAAGCCACACCCACAGAACCGGTTGTTAAAATTTTTGAATCCCACCCCTGCTTCCACCTCTATGATTCTATCACTTCAAGCAATGTGTTTCACAGGGCAGATACTCCCTCTTTAAACAAGGTTCAGAAGGTATCTCTGGTTGAATGAAAAGAAGGATTAGGGGAGACATGATAGCCGCGTTCCAATATTTGAGGGGCTGCCAGAAATAAGAGGGGGGTCAAGCCACTTTCCAAGGCACCTGAAAAGCAATGGATGGAAACTAATCAAGGAGAGAAGCAACCTAGAACTAAGAAGTGATCCTGCCCTTCCTTCATTTGGTTTCTTCATTTGGGCGCGGCTGGTTTTTATGAAAGCTGTTGGGCGTGTTTTATTAACCTGGGTTTAGCTGGTTGTATGAACCCGGCCAGAATAAAACCTGCCTCTTTGAGCATTCATAAATTCTATTTTTTGTTCTTTTCTTCACCTCACAGCTGCCCAGGCCCAACCGAGCAGCGTGAACTAAAATATCTCAGCCTCGTCCATAAAAATAGTCCCTTAAAATATGCAAATGCATGCAAAGTGGCATCTTTTTTGCATCTCCTTTTTTAAAGGGACATATGCTTGATGACGCATTCATGCACCCAAGCTGGCTAGAAATGCTTTGTCTGCAAAATTTTGCACATTCAACCCCTGGATTTATGTTTTGGGAGGGTATGTATGTGAAGAGGGTGAGAAGGTTCTTTTATATTTTATTTTACTTTTTAAGCTTACTTTAGTTAACCTTCATTTCGGTTTTATTCTATTTTATTTTTCTTAACCTTACCTTACTTTATTGTTTAATTAAATTTTATTTTAGTTTACATTACCTTACGTTATTATTTCACCTTATTTTACTATACTTTATCTAAATTTTATTTTTTTAGTTTAGCTTACTTTACCTTATTATTTTATTTTACTTCTTGTTTTCATTTAGTTTAATTTATCTTACTTTGTTTCAAGTTTATTATCTTTTACTTTATTTTTCTTTGCCTTTATTTTTTAAATTTTAGTTTAACTTAGTTTACATTATTTTACTTTTTAAAAAATATTTTATTTTATTTATTTTATTTTTTGTTTTATTTTAGCTTTGTTTACTTTACTGTTTTATTTTACTTTACCTCATTATTTTATTTTAATTTATTTTACTTTACCTCACTATTTTATTTTAATTTATTTTATTTACATTTATATTTGTTTTTTACCTCTGTTTTTTTTATTTTATTTTTTCTGCTATTTTATTTTACTTTTGTTTTGCTTTACCTCCTTTTTTTTAGCTGCCTCACTATTTTTTTTTACCCTCCTTTTGTTTTATTTTATTTTACTTTACTATTTTATTTTACTTTACCTCACTATTTTATTTAACTTTATTTCATTTGCCCTTGGTTTATTTTTACTTTATTTTACTTTACCTCGCTGTTTTATTTTACTTTACTATTTTATTTTACTTTACCTCACTGTTTTATTTTACTTTATTTTACTTTACCTCACTGTTTTATTTTACTTTACCTCACTGTTTTATTTTATTCCATTAATTATTTAATTTAATTCGAATTCCCTTCCGTTCAGTTGGCATCGTCGGCTCTGCCTCCCACATGCATATGGTCCTGCATTGAACTCCACCTCAACCAGACTCCGACCGGTCAGAGAGATGAGGAAACCAAGCTGAGCTGCGTCCTCAGATGATTACCGACAATACGGGGATAAGCCCAAGCGAAGAGGCAGATGGCAGCCAGGGACTGCAGGGAAGCCTGAAAAAACTCCTTCTTTTGAGGAGGCAAACTCTTTCCTCCTCCAGCCAGGAACCTCTCCCAGCCTTTCCCATCGGTCCCAGTCATCCCAGCCTCTGTTTGCATCCCCTTCTTCTCCACCTCCCACCTCCCTAGGGGTGGGCAGGGGGTGGAGGGTTCCCATTAGGAATCTGGCTTGTCCCCCAGCATCCCCTCGAAATGTCCATGTGCAGCTCCAATTGCGGGTCAAGGATCACTCAACAAAAGCCAGGCCCTTAATTGCGAGGGATTGAGAAGCTTCCTTTCTTGTTCCCTCTTGTTGCCCCCTCCCCAAATCTCTTGTTCCTTCCTTCCCTACCATTCACACAACCACACACACACACACACTTTGGACAGACGCTCCCCCAGTTCATTAAGGATTCTGCTCACCAGGGTGGAGAAGGAGCTCAGGGTGGAAGCAGATGGCAAACAGGCGGCCAGGCGGTTCACCAGCCGGCATCTTTCTCCATCTCCTCCTCCTCCTCCTCTTCCTCCCCTCGCTGAGCAGATGCCCCCAAGAACAAGAGCAGGGGAGGGAGGGGGGGCGAGGTGAGGATTAAAGGCCACTCGGTATCAATTAACATCAAAGGTCAGAGAACCAGGGCGGGTGGGGGGAAGAGAGATTAATTAGCCAAGCGAGGAACGTACTCCAGGGGAAGAGGTCTCTTATCTCGACAGCCAGAAGTTTACAGATAATTTACAGATAATCAGAGTTGGAAGGGACCTTGTAGGTCATCTAGTCCAACCCCCTGCCCAAGCGGGAGACCCTACGCCATTGCTGATAAATGGCTGTCCAATCTCTTCTTGAAAGCCTCCAGTGATGAAGCTCCCACAACTTCTGAAGGCAACTTCTGTTCCATGGGTCGATTGTTCTCACTGTCAGGAAATTCCTCCTTATTTCCAGATTGAATCTCTCCTTGTTCAGTTTCCACCCATTGTTCCTTGTCTGGCCTTCGGGTGCTTTGGAGAATAGCTTGACCCCCTCCTCCTCTCTGGGGCAGCCCCTCAAATATTGGAAGACTGCTCTCCTGTCTCCCCTGGTCCTTCTCTTCACTAGACCAGCCATGCCCAGTTCCTGCAACCATTCTTCATATGTTTTAGTCTCCAGTCCCCCTAATCATCCTGGTTGCTCTTCTCTGTACTTTTTCTAGAGCCTCAACATCTTTTTTATAATGTGGTGACTAAAACTGGATGCAGTACTCTAGGTGTGGTCTTACTAAGGCTTTATAGAGTGGTATTACCAGTAGTACCTCCCTTGATCTCGATTGTATCCCTCTGTTAATGCAACTTAGGATTGCATTGGCTTTTTGGGCTGCTGCTGCTGCACACAGCTGGCTCATATTTAGCTGGTTGTCCACTCAGACTCCAAGATCCCTCTCCCAGTTGCTGCTATTGAGTCTGGTTTCACCCAGTCTATTATATGTGTCCTTTTGGTTTTTCTTGCCTAAGTGTAGGACTTTCCTTTTCTCTACATTGAATTTCATTTTGTTAGTTGGTCCAAAGCTACTTCAAATTAAGTTGTAGTTTGAAAAAAAAGCCAAGATGGCAGGCATCATGAAGAGGGCCGGGGGGAGGAGAGAGATTGGATAACCATTTGTCTGAAATGCTACAGGTAGACCACAATGATGTACCACAACACAATCAGGGGTGAAATTCTACCGGTACAGTTCGGTTCTATAGAACCGGTCGTTACGATTCTGCAGTTTGGAGAACTGGCAAATCGCGCCACACCCACAAATTAGGCCACACCCACAGAATCAGTTGTTAAGAAATTTGAATCCCACCCCTGAACACAATTCTGCTTAAGTGAGAAATTTGGGGAGTGAAACCAGGTCCCGTTTTACGACCTCTCTTGCCACCGTTCGTTAAGTGAGCCAGCAAGTCGTTAAGCTGGTAAGGTGGACGTTACTCTACTCTACTCTATTCTGCTCCTATTCTATTCTATTCTATTCTATTCTATTCTATTCTATTCTATTCTATTCTATTCTATTCTATTCTGTAAAGGACCAGTGTTCAAAGAACCAAACTTCTTGATCTGATTCATACAAATAAACAGCATGCTAAAAATTCATTTTTTTTCTTCAGCACGTGGGTTTTTCTCTAGCCATGTTTCCCAGAAGATGAAGGGTTAAAGGTTCTTTCTTCTTCTCTCTCTAGAGAACCAACCTCAAGTGACTGCCTTAAGAGGCCATCTGCCATCTGGCTGCCTCCCCCATCCCCCACCAGCATCCAAAAGGGGAAGGGGAATTTGCACGCAGATGCCACTTGCAACAGACCGACATCGTTCCTGTTCCTCCAGGACATCATTATCAGTTGGTAGGCAGAGATGCTAAAGTGAACCCACCCTGGCTTATCTCAAGAAATCCACCTGAGAGCTTTTCTAAGAATTCAGCCTTTCTTTCTTTTTTTTGGAGGAAAAAGATCCTTCAGGCTAAGACCAGCACGAACTCCTCTGATTGGTCAAAGAAGCTTCAAAATAATAATAATAATAATAATAATAATAGAATCTGTTTCAAAAGTTGCATGCAGAAATAGCCACCTGGGAAAGCCAAGAGAAATCTTCAAAACCATAAAAAACCCAAAAGTTAGAATATTTTGGACATGTGATGTGACACCTCAGAAAAATACAGCCGTACTTCACTTAATCCTCTCCAAGGAAAGATTGAAGGCAAAGGAGGTCCAGGCAGAAGAAGAAGAAGATCATGGCATCAAAATCTAAGGGATTGGTTTGGACAAAACTCAGCAGCACGAATCCATATTAATATTAAGAAAAAGAGTGGGAAGTTATTCTCCTAAAGAAAGCTTCTACTTGGAAGTAAGAAGAAATTTCCTGAGAGGGAGAACAATTAATCAATGGAACAACATGCCTTTGGAAGTTGTGGGCAGTCCATCACTGGAGGTTTTCAAGAAAAGATTGGACACTATTTAGAATAGAATAGGAATAGGAATAGGAATAGGAATAGGAATAAGAATAAGAATAGAATAGAATAGAATAGAATAGAATAGAATAGATAGAATTAGAGCAGAATAGAAGAGAATAGAATAGAGTGGAGTGGAATGGAATGGAATGGAATTAGAGCAGAGTAGAGTAGAATAGAATAGAATCAGAGCAGAATAGAATTAGAGCAGAATAGAGTAGAATAGAGTAGATTAGAGTAGAGTAGAGTAGAGTAGAGTAGAGTAGAGTAGAATAGAGGAATAGAATAGAATAGAATATATATGGAGTGTAGAATAGAATAGAATAAAGAGAGAGTAGAGTAGAGAGAGAGAGAGTAGAATAGAATAGAATAGAATAGAATAGAGAATAGAGAGTGAGTAGGAGTGGAGTGGAACAGGAATGGAACAGAACAGAACAGAATACAATAGAATACAATAGAATACAATAGAATACAATAGAATACAATAGAATACAATAGAATACAATAGAATACAATAACCCATGAGAAAATGTTAAAAAAAAATCCAAAGGAAGAAGCCCAAGAAATTGTCCATTCTCTGCCCAATCATGTATTCTAAAAGGATCATTTCAAAGAATAACTTCTCAAGTTAAAGATAATTCTTCTTTCTCTATTTTTAAAAATTCCACTAAACGTACACTTACAGATGCAAAACAAATGAGAGAAGCAGACTTTGAAGGCTTATAAGACTAATTTCAAAACTCAGCGTCAGGCAAACATCTTTCAAGTTTAGGTCCAAGCCTTCTAAACTGCCAAAGATGAGTCAAAATAATAGGAGAAAAAGCAAAATCCGGCTGCTTTTTGGAGACTAATCCCTGTCTACTTGATATTCGCAAATCCTGCTTCCAAAGTTGATTTAGGATGCTGTAAGATATCCATCACCAGGGAGCAGCTTCATTCATCCTTTTCATTGATTAATTGATTGATTATGTGCCATCAATCTGTGGTCTGTCCTTTGCCACCACAGATAGATTTTCTCCATGACAATCCATCTCTAACTTGGTCCAGCTACTTCCATGGTGCTCCCACTGCCACAGTAATTCAGTTCATCCATTTGCTATTTATCCTCTTCTTCCTCTTCTTCTCTTCTCTTCCTTCTCTCTTCCTCCTCTCCTCCTTCCTCCCTCTCTCCTCCTCCCCCTTGAAATTTACTGCTTCCTGTCTGCAATATAAACCCAGCGTTTTTCCTAACCACATTAATAAAGAAGTATTCCGGTTCATCTTCTTGATGGACAAGAAACAAGATCTTATTTAAAATAACTCATTTGTCTGGTCTGGATAATTTTCCCTAGTGGGGATTCTTGATGTATTTCCTCCCCACTTCCCCCCAGCATATCTTTTTCATTCAAACTTCTCCCTGCAGGCTTTTTAAAAAGTGCGTGATTGAACATTTGGTGACATTTCAAAAACTGTCACCCACACCAAGTGAATTTAATTTGTTTCTAATCCACTTGATTTCAGGGCTGGATCTCGGTCGATTTTTTTTCTTTCGGTTTATTTTCCCACTTTAGACATCTAAAAAAAAGAGGGCGATAAAGATTTCATGCTTAAGGCAGGACCAGAACTCACCTCCACCTGGTGGCTCACCCAAAGTCCCCCATCCAGCTTTCATGCCAAAGGCGGGACTAGAACTCACCACCACCTGGTGACTGGCAATGTCTCCTAGCCAGCTTTCATGGCTAAGGCAGGACTAGAAGTCACTGTCTCCTGGTTTCTAAGCCAGCACTTTTAACCACTACATCAAACTGTACAAACCAGTTGAGAGGCGAACAGCTATTGTTGCAGGAAGATAGCAATTTTGTGGGGCCCAAGTTATACTTAAGAGTTAAATATGGAATTCTGTAGAGATTCTTAGTCATCCAGGTGCTTTTTCAGGAGGCAGCTAGACCAGTGGTGGGATTCAAATTTTTTTTACTACTGGTTCTGTAGGTGTGGCTTGTTGGGCGTGGCAGGGGAAGGATACTGTAAAATCTCCAGTCAGAGGTGGCATTTGCTGGTTGTGTGAACTACTCAAAACCTGCTGAATATCATCTCTGAACTGGAATTTGTTTTTCCTTTTGAAGACATTTCACTTCTCACCCAAGAAACTTCTTCAGCTCTGACTGGATGGTGGGGAACAGAAGGATTTATGCTCCTTGCAGACAGCTGGTCATTTGCATCTTTGAGAGTGTCGATGAGGCCCCTTGGAGAGGTTTATCTGTGTCCTCAGGGTCACCTGAGTAGTGCTAATGGTCTCTGTAGTCTGCAATTTCCACCCCGCCCCTCTGGAAATCCATTCCTACCCCCACACCGTCCCAAGGGTGTTCATCCCAAATTGTGTAGCTAAAGTCTGTAGAGATTCTCACCAAGAATATAAACCCTTCCATTCCCCACCATCCTGTCAGCGCTGAAGAAGCTGCTTGGAGCAGAAGCAAAACATCTTCAAAAGAAAAAAAAACAAGAAAGTCCAGTTGACTCCTGAAAAAGCACCTTTGGGACATTCTATGGAATTATCCCCAGACAGACAGACAGACAGACAGACATAAACACATACACACAGAGTTCTTCCTCTCAAGGCTAAGCTCAGCGTGCCATGCAAATCGACATTTCCTATTTACCCTTCTCAACGAGGAAAAGCAATAAAGGAGACTGATTCCCCTCCAGCCAAAAACAATCAAATCACGAATAAGGCAGTAATTAAAAGATAAAATTCACCTTTTGGGGGGGGCCAAGGGGTCAGAGGATTGCAGTGGGAATGAGGCTTGAGTGAATGAGATCATAACACTCACAGGTGGACCGCGAGTCTTTTTTTCCTTCTGATTTGAAGAAGAATTTCTTCTTCACATCTAAGGGCTTCGAAGTGTGTCAGGGAAGGGACCTCGTGCCCAACTCCATTTCTGCAAGTGGGGTGAATATTTACCAAAGCAAAGTGGGATCCAAGAAAGAAAGAAAGAAAGAAAGAAAGAAAGAAAGAAAGAAAGAAAGAAAGAAAGAAAGAAAGAAAGAAAGAAAGAAAAAGAAAAAAAAAGAAAGAAAGAAAGAAAGAAAGAAAAAGAAAGAAAGAAAGAAAGAAAAGAGGAAGGAAGGAAGGAAGGAAGGAAGGAAGGAAGGAAGGAAGGAAGGAAGGAAGGAAGTAGGTATGTAGGTCTTGGAGAATTTCCAATGTTTGCATTATCATCCTCCTTGTCTTCCTCCCTCCCAACATTTCTGCATCTAGAATCCTGCAAATTGTTCTGGCTAATAGTCCAGAATCTGGCATAACCAAGGTGGATTAAAAAAATGATTCGATCAATTCCTACCTTCTTCATCTACCTCAATTCTTATATTCTCAATAAGCCACTGCCTGCCCTAGGATCAGGAGGGGTAGGCCTGGGTCTTCCTCTGAACTCCCTCTCCCTTGTTCTACCGCTCCCCTGCTCTGCCCAGCTGGACTTTGCCCTTCCCCAGTTTCCTCCACAGCCAACGGAGCCCCACTCCCACTGCCTGACAGCTGTTCGGCTTCCTCCTTCGAATCAGATTCCGACAGGGGCATGACAAGGGGTCTCCAACCTTGGCAACCTTAAGACTTGCGGACTTCAACTCCAAATCCGTTCTGAACATCTGGCTGCGAACTAAAATAATAATACAGGTTTTGGAGCACACATCCAATATCCAGGCTCTTAGGCAGCAGCACCCTCCATTGTTAAGGGCCTTGGGTGGCTCAGGCTGTTAATTGCCTGCACTTAAGTTCCAGCTGCCTACAACTGCTGTAGGCTCGAATCCCACCAGGCTCAAGGTTGACTCAGCCTTCCATCCTCTCGGGGTAGGTAAATTGAGGACCCAAGATTGTTGGGGGCAATAAGCTGACCTTGTAAAAATGCTGCTTAGTAATAAGCAGGCATATACAATGGAATGAAGGCTATTGCTGAGCGCATTGGGTTGTATCCCAAAAATTGTAAGCTGCCCTGAGTCTTCGGAGAAGGGCGGCATATAAATGTAATTAAAAAAAAATTCTTATGGACTAGAAACCAGCTTCTCCTTTTTTCCCCTCTTCTTAAACAGAACTTGATGTTTTTCTGAAGACAAATTACCTGGAATGGGGTCCATACCTGGACATTAATTGGACATAACAAATCAAAAGACCTCTTATATATCATTTGCATCCTGGCTCTCCGGTTCATTTCCTAACCAAGGAACAGGACCGGCCTGTCTTGAGTTATAAATTGTACTGTGTCCTTAGCAGGGATTCCAATGTACATCTTTCCCACCCCCCCAAAAAAAAATTACAGAAAATAACAATCCATTTCCATGCTTATGTTCTATATTTATCTTGCTGGAAGAAATGGGGCAGACCCCTTCCCTCCCCACCATCACCACTGCAAGAGATCTGGTAATGACATCAATTACCGCTCAGAGAAAAACATCCATCCATTCCAATAAGAGCTTTATGTCCAGAGACAGCCATGCGCTGACGTAACCACCGGCTGTCAAATATAAACGCAGGCAGAAAACATGGGGGTGCGTTGACTATACGGGGTTACCATGGAGCAGGGAAGCAGGACCTGATCTTTGGGGATAGAGCCCCCCCCCCCGTTTTGATCAAATCAAAGAGTCTTCAGATAGTTTTGAAATAAGCAGAAGATACGTTTTCTGCAAGGAAGGGAGGGAGGGAGGGAGGAAGGAAGGGAAGGAGGGAGGGGAGGAAAGGAGGAAAGGGAGGGAAGAATATTTTCTCAGGAAAGAAGGAAGGAAAGAAGGAAGGAGGAAAAGGGAAGGAAAGGGAAGGAATATATCAGGAAAGAAGGAAGGAAGGAAGGAAGAAAGGAAGGAAGAAAGAAGGAAGGAAGGAAGGAAGGAAGGAAGGAAGGAAGGAAGGAAAGGAGGGAGGGAGGGAGGAGGAAAAGGGAAGGAAAGGGAAGGAAGATATGTTTTGTCTCAGGAAGGAAGGAAGGAAGGAAGGAAGGAAGGAAGGAAGGAAGGGAGGGGAGGGAGGGAGGGAGGGAGGAAAAGGGAAGGAAAGGAAGATATATTTTCTCTCAGGGAGGGAGAACCATTTGTCCAGAATGGCATAGGACCTCCTGCTCCAGCAAGGGGTCGGACTAGATGACCTCCAAGATCCCTTCCGACCTTATTATTCTATGCTGTATGTTCTGCAGAACAAACTCTCACAGGGCTCACCTGCTCCCCTACATCAAGTCCTGGGAAAAGAGCCAGGTTTTCAGTGTGTTTCTTGGACAAAACAGGAGCCATATGGATCTCGGGGAGGGATTTTGATCCAGAGGACATGGAGAAATTGAAGGATAATTTATCTTACTGGACAGATTCTCTCTCTCTCTCTCTCTTTCTTTCTAAGAGAGCTTTGCGTGAATGTTTTCGCCAATCTTGTTTGCATTTTTCATTCCTTCTCCCCTACCGATCCTTTTGTTCCTTTTTTGCAGGATTGTTCTGTTTCCAGCACTTACAAAGTGCCCTCAGCCACGTTAATTCCAGGAAAACAGGGAGAATAAGAAAGAAAAGAAAAGAAATATCAAGGTATTGCCTGCAGGCCCTCATTACTCATGAAGCAGGCTGAGGCAGCAAAACTGGGAAGGCTAAGAGAGGCCTTTTCACACAACACTGGCTGTTTGAAACTGAACATCCGTATGTGGAAGAGAACTGGTGAAGCTGCAGTGAGCCAGAGAGATGATATTATTATTATTATTATTATTATTATTATTATTATTATTAACTCTTTTATTCATTAAACATGAAACTCAGTCAACTGAACATTTGAAAATGTATCACAAATACCAGTGACTGGTGCTAATGGATGATTATGGGTTGCTGCCAGCATCCTAGGTATAAACCAAGTCAGTGGTGGGATTCAAATTTTTTTCCTACCACTTCTGTGGGCGTGGCTTGGTGGGCGTGGCAGGGGAAGGATACTGTAAAATCTCCAGGCAGAGGTGGGATTTTCCGGTTCTCCGAACTACTCAAAATTTCCGCTACCGGTTCTTCAGAACTGGTCCGAACTGGCTGAATACCCACCTCTGAAGCAAGTATCTTCTTAAAATGTACGATGTTCTGAGTAGCGCAGTTTTTTGCAGATCCAGCTGATGTTGTTGCAGGAAGCTGCAATTTCTCGATGTGTTTTGCAAAATTCTTGGACATGGTGCCAAGTGCCCCGATGACAATGGGTACCACTGTTGCATGCTTCATTCCATAACTGTGTAGTTTCGATGGCCAGGTCGCAATATTTTGTGATTTTTCTCCAGTTCTTTTTATTCGATGCTGGTGACTCCTGGTACAGCGATATCAATACGTTGTACGCTTTGGCCCTCGGCAACCATAATATGTGGCGTGTTGTGTTCCAAATGGCAATCTGTCTGCATTCGAAAGTCCCACAAGATTTTTTATTTTATTTATTTATTGATTGATTTGATTTGTCAATCACTTACAAGGTCATAGATATAAGTATAAACATGAGTAAGAATACAGGAAATAGGTACGAATAAATGGGGACAATAGGACAGGGATGGTAGGCATGATGTGTACGCTTATGCATGCCCCTTACAGATCTCTTAGGAATGGGGTGAGTCCAAAATGTGGCCAACAAAAACTGTAGCTATAAGTCCAAACAAGGCAAAATGAGGTAATTAGTCCGGCAGGATAAAAAGGAATTCCAGACGTGAAGGCACTGCAATAACTCAACACAGTTGGGAGGATGCCAGGAATGCAGATAAGCAAAGTCAACACAAGATAAACTCACGTTTGTTGCCAGAAGCTACCACACTCAGCATGCATCTCTTTCAAACTCTCATTCCCAGGTATGGCTAATGAAGGGAATCAGGGCCCTTTCCTCCCCTGTAAGCCATGCAACCCTCATTGCTCCCTTCTCCGTTCCTCCCTGCATGCCCTAGGATGAAGAGAGGGTGGGCCTGGGTCTTCCTCTGAACTCCCTCTCCCTTGTTCTACCTCTTCCCCTGCTCTGCCCAGCCGGACTTTGCCCTTCCCCAGTTTCCTCCACAGCCAACTGAGCCACACTACCACTCCCTGTTGGCTGTTCGTCTTCCTCTTCGGATTCAGACTCCGACAGGGGCATGACACTAGCTGGGTGGCAATAAATTTCCTGAATAATCTCTCCCCCCCGCAAAAAGCAAGCTTTTTCCCCCAAAAGGGTTTTCCTCTCTGAAAACCGTAGGCTGTGTTCAGATTTGTTGGGCATCCGTGGATGAAATTAATAGCGCTCACCCAAGGCAATGACAAAGCAAGGACTTCAGACAACGCCCTCCAGTCCTACTCAGTGTGTAGCCTTTTCCTCCCCGAGGTCCAATCCTGGCTATTTTTCTTCTTCTGCCCCGCTAGGAGAATGCCTACGTCTATTTCCCCCAACCTAGTAGGGAGCGACAGGCATCCGTTGTCCTCAGCTGCACCCTGTTATACTCTTTTCCCTGATGTGGACCTCCAGGAATGAAAAACCAACTAGGATTCATCACTGTCGGCCTTGGAGGAAGATTGGGGGGAGATTGGGGAAAGGGACTAAGAGAAGCAGGAAAGAGAGAGAGAGATCAGCAAGGGGGGGTAGCAGCCAATTTCATGACGGCATTGTGATAGCAAGCATCCTCTTGGGGGGAAAAGATTGTCACATAAAAGACTTATTTTCTCCTGCCTCAAAGGGCAGGGACTGCGGGGAACCGATGAATTGATGCAACTGGAAAGATGGGTCAGGCTAAAGGTCAGGCAGAACTTCCAGATTGCACAAGCTGTCAGCCAGGAGAAGAGACTGGCCCATGATCTGGTGCCTTGTCAGTTGCATTTAAGGAGAACAGACCGAGATGTCAACTCCCCAAGAAAAGGAAATACAGCTTCTAAAAGAACAACGGAGATGGAAGCAGGGGTGGGATTTCTTATTCCCATTCAAGAAAAGGAAATACAGCTTCTAAAAAGAACAACAGGATAACAGAGTTGGAAGCAGGGGTGGGATTCTACCGGTTCGCACTTATTCACTAGAAACGGTTGTTAACATTCTAAGCAGTTCGGAGAACCGGTTTTTAGGAGAAATTACTGGCCTAATCCTGTAAGGAAGGCAGGAAGGAAACATTCTGGTGTTGCTTACAGAAACTGCCTCCATTAACCTTATTACATTCTTGGCAGGACTAGACTTCCTGTCTCAGGAACTTCTCTGGAGTTTTTTTCCCTCCTTTGCTGGTACTTTGCTTGTGTGGAGTGACCATTCAACATTACACAATTAGGAAAGTTGCAGCATCCCCACAGTCATGAGGCCAGGCGGGAGATGCATGCCTCGATGTGAGTGATGCTGAGTTGGCCATGCCCAGCCAATAACATGACCACCAAGCCACACCCACCAATCAAGCCACACTCACAGAACTGGTTGTTAAAAAATTTGAATCCCACCCCTGGTTGGAGGTTTTCTAGTCCAACCCACCCGCTCAAGCAGCAGACCTTATACCAGTGGTGGCTAACCTTTTGGGCTCCTGTGCCAAAAACTGTGCACACGCTGGGGCTCGCGTGCCAGCATCCAGAAGGCAACATTCCCCCATGTCCCCCTGCATGTATGCAATCCCACCATCCCCTTACCTGCACTGTGCCTCTCAGCTGATTTTTGGCCTGTTTGAGGCCTTTTTCAGCCTCCCAGAGGTTTGAGGCAGCCGCTTGCAGGTCAAAATGGTCTGTTTTGTCACTTCCGGTATTTCCGGAAATACAGGAAGTGATGAAACGGGCCTATTTTTCGGCCTGCAAAGGTTTTCCTCGAGCCTCTGGGAGGCTGAAACAGGCCTCAAACGGGCCGAAATAAAATCAGAGAGAGGCACGCTGCCAAGTCAGCTTAGGTTAGTTTGCTGCATGCTCACGCGTGAAGAACAAATGGCTCTGCATGCCACCTGTGGCATGCGTGCCATAGGTTTGCCATCATGGCCCTAGACCATCCGGATCAAAGGGTTGTCCAATCTCTTCTTAAAAACCTTCAGTGATGCGGCAGCTACAACTTCTGGAGGCAGGATGTTCTCCTGATTAATTGTTCTGTCAGGAAATTCCTCCTTAGTTCTAAGTTATTTCTCTCCTTGATTAGTTTCCACCCGTTGCTCCTTGTTCTTCCTCCAGGTGCTTTGGATAATAGCTTGACTCCCTCTTCTTTAGTGGCAGCCCCTGAGATATTGGAAGACTGCTATCATGTCTCTCCTAGTCCTTCTTTTTTGTAACCAAGACATACCCAATTTCTGCAGCCGTTCTTTATATTTTTTAGCCTCTAAATCATCTTTGTGGCTCTTTTCTGTACTCTTTCCAGAGTCCCAACATCTTTTTTTCATAATACGGGTCCCCAAAAGTTTTTATTTATCGTATTTATAGAGCTGCCTATCTCATAAGACACGACTCTGGGTGCCTTACAATAAGGAACGATAAGGTAGCAATATAAGCAACAGTCAACAATAACGTCTATAATTAAAAAGCAAGAAGAGTGCATCGGATCTCCTGCTTGAACAGGGGGCTGGACTAGAATGCCTTTAGAGTCCCTTCCAGCTCTGTTCGGGTTCTGACTTAGAAAGTGGAACCGCCTCATCGGCTCACATGCTCTTCAGACTCCCAAATTGACAGCAGACACTAAACAGAGAGCCCACCAACCACTGTTTCAATATTCCACCTGTCAATTCTAAGGTTGCTGCACTTGTCAGTAGTTTGGTCTTCCTGATATTTAATCATATTCTCTTTTTTTTTCCCCTACTCTGCGCCTTGACTTTCATTATTAGAGCCTGCAGATCATTTGCAAGCTCAGCTGTCAGAATAGTGTCATCGGTGCAGAACAGGGTGCTGAGTTTCTTTGTGCAATTTTAAAACCACCCCCATCTTCTCTAAGTAAGGCAGGACAAGAAAGA
>CM019165.1:4586254-4601254 GCA_009733165.1 Naja naja
GTTTTCCTCCCAACTACATGGGATAGGCGGGAGGGAGAGAGAATGACTGGTCCAAAGAGTAAGGAAAAAACCATGGCTGAACAAGGACTTAGGTTCTCACCATCCTAGACCAACACTCTTAACTGAAGAGGGATATCACATCTATTTCTACATTCTTCTTTCTTAATCCATAATATTCCTTAATGAGAAATCCCAGGGGTGTTTATCTCCTCTCACCATTGAAATAACCCTGCTGGACTTTATTTCAGGAATGCATGAAACTGGCACGGCCGATTCAGTTTAAGACAGAAGGGAAATACTTATGGCTAAAGAATATTCCTCCTTCACTTTTTTTGAGCCAAATAATTTGTACACATCTGCGTTTCTGCCTCTTGACAGCATCCCTTCCTGTCTGGATCTTTGAAGGTCACGGGAAATCCATTACATGATCAATCTGTCTCTATCTATCTGTCAGAAAAATTGATATTCTTGGATCAAGAGTGACCTTCCGTATCCATAAGGATGTTTGCCATCACTGGGTGGTAAGATTAAGGATCATCCTTTTCCTTTGGCTCGTGGCTTGTCCCATGAATATGTGAGGTGGCGTGGAAGAGAAGAAGAAGGTCTTCTCATCCAAGGGAAAACTCATCTGAAAAAAGCATCTGAGATCAACTCAAATCCAAAGCAACCCAAAAGAAGATTCACCCGAAGGCCGAGCCAAGCAAAATAGACCTCAGAAATAAAGAGCAGCAGCAGCAATATTAACAGAACGACAACACAATGTCAACGGAATTAGAGGTGCGTATAAAAGCCGAAGTTGTAAATAATATGAATGGTAATCAACGCAATACATGTAGCGGTGGTGGCTGCCGTTAATATAATTTGCTGCGACAAAGGGTCAAGGAATCAGAGGCGAAATCTTGCTCTGCTACCCTGGACCTTGACAAAAGTTTGCAACCCTGCCCAGTGATGAACACCCCCACACCCACCCAATAAGAACGGCCTTCCGATCCATCAACTCTCCCAACAGAGAAGATCTCAGCCAACCAACCAGCAGAGACACCTAGGATCTGGGGTCAGGAGCGGCCGGGACGGAGGTCTTACCTGGCCAGGGGCTTGGCACGGGACGTGATCTTGGTCATGATGATGCTTCCCAGCCTGGGGGTAGCCACGGCGCGGAAGGTCCCTTCCCAAAACTTCTCAAACAGCTGCTTCTCGCCTTGCTGTAGGCTGGCCATGTCGCGGAGCTCTCCGAGGTGCTGAAAACGCACCCCGCGTGGACATGCAGGAAGGGCGTGGGGAAGGGGGGTTCCCGGCGCCCGGAGGAGCGGGGCAGGATTGGGACCCTGTGTCCGGGGGACTCCCCAGTAGACGACCCTGGAGGAGGAGGGGGCTTTTCCCTGCCTCCCGGTCCAGCTACGAGGCTACCTTGACCGAGGCGTTTCTTTCTTTCCCCTTCAATCCGACGAACAATTGAGGGACGCTCAATTTCCTCCTTCCTTTCTTCCTTTCTCCCTTTCTGTCTTTCTTCTCCCTCCTCCTCCTCCTCTTCCTGCTCCGTCTGTCTCAGAAAGGGACACAAAAGACAGGCGCGCTCTTCGCTCCGATTGGCATCACAAAAGACGCCCCGTGTTCCCTCCCACTCTCCTCACCGCTTCCCCACCCCGGCGCGAGGCGGTGCCGGGGGGTGGTGGTGGTGGTGGTAGTGGTCGTGTGCTTGTCAATAGCTTGGGAGGGGAAGGGGGCGAGGCGAGGGCGCTGAGTCAGAGGCGGCAGAACTGGGGGAAGGGAGGAGGAGAGCAAGGCGCAGAAGCCCCCCGAGCTGCCTGGGCACACACAAAGACACACGCGCAGGCGAGCGCGCGGAGGCACACTTAAGTCCGGAGCAGACGGAGGAGGAGGAGGAGGAGGGAGGTGGCAGATATGATTCGCCACCTCGTGGTAGAGTGAAGAGGGAGAGAGAGCAGTGCTCCTCGTGGGGGGGGGGAGTCTTGGCAACTTCCCTAGTCAGGAGGGAGGTAAACACACACACACACACACACACACCGAGTGAGCCAATTTGTCAGCTGCCAACCCTTTCTTCAACCTGTTTCTCTCTAGTTGGAGGAGTGCCAACTGTCGGCCAAGAAGCTTTGGCGAGTAAGTGAAAAGACTGCATATCTCTCCCTCCCTCCCTCCCTCTCTCTCTCTCTCTTTTTAAGCCATGTATCAGCATCAACTCCAAAGGGTTCCTAATTGGGAAATCAGGTGCAAACTGCTTTCCTTGGAGAGTTTGACTCCTGGCGACCTACTCTTGAGCCAACACCAACAACTCAATACACACATTATAAAATTTCTCAGGAAGTCTGTTCCTGGCCTGCTTAAATAACCTCATTCAATGCATTCTCTTCCATTTCAAATCAAACCCTTTTGGTATAGGGTTTCCTGTCTGACCAATGGGTTGGACTAGAAGACCTCCAAGGTCCCTTCAACTCTTCTCTTCTACTCTACATTCTCTTTTCTCTTCTCTTCTATATTCTCTTCTCTTCTCTTCTATATTCTCTTCTCTTCTGTTAAAAGTTGTGCATATAAGCACAACTGTTAAAAGTTGTGCATATTACACGATAAATTGGGCAGTGGGGAATTGCTAAGAATTTGCTTTAGGCATCAAGGTGTGGTGCTCCTCAATTTTCTGTCCTCTTGGGGTATGTGCGCGCGTGCTGGATTACACCCCCCATTAACCACAGCCTCTTCAGGAGAGGGAGCTGAAGTCCCAGCCATCAGAACTAGTGCCATATGGATTTTTTTTTTTTTGGTCCTATCACAACTCAGAATCTCTTGAATAGAGAAAGGAGGTTTGGTTGCAGAAGGGAGATTAAGTTAAAAAAATATGCTTATCTTAAAATACAAGTAATTCCTAATGCCACCCCTAGCTTCTGAGGATTTAATGCTGAAGCTCATTCCCTGCTGCTCTTTTAATTAAATAAATTTAAATTAAGAAAAAGAAAAGCACTCAGCTGGTTGGGCTCTGCGCTACCTGTGAAATAATCGAGATAAATTTGAAGCACAGTTTATTTTTTTTGCTCCGTAGTGGGTGTGGAAGCTTTGCCCACAAACGGTTGCTTGTTGTCAGGGGATCGTTCTGCATTGTTCATTTTATTGATTGGGTTTTGATTGGTCAATGACCAAAATAAAGTCCTGCCTGTCTATTGCTCTATTAAATGGAGGGGACACACCTCCCAAATTACTCAGAAAGCTTTCACTTACATTAGTTTTAATCTAAGGCCTTTATTCCCCCCACTCCCCATCTGCTTGAATCAGTGTTGACTTCTGACAACTGCCTAGAAGAATCCCTGCTATTTTCTTGGTGAGGTTTTTGAGAGGCGCTTGGTCATTGCCTCCTTCCTAGGGCTGAGAACAAGAGACTGGCTTAACGTCACCCATAGTTCGCTTTGTGCCTACAGCCAGATTGAAATTCTCCATCTCCCAGTTTTTCTAGCTTGGGGCCTTTAACCACTACACCAAACTGTCTCTCAAGACAGTTTTCCTGGCTAAGCAGGAGGTGGGACTAGAAAACCTTCAAGGTCCCTTCCAACTATTCTGTTCTATTTTATTCTGTTCTGTTCTGTTCTGTTCTATTCTATTCTATTCTATTCTATTCTATTCTATTCTATTCTATTCTCCTCTTCCATCCCATCCCATCCTTTATTCTATTCTATTCTATTCTTCTCTCTTTTCTCTTCTCTTCTCCTCTCTTCTCTTCTTCTCCTCTTCCATCCCATCCCATCCCATCCCATCCTCTATTCTATTCTATTCTATTCTCCCTTCTTTCTTTCTTTCAACAACAACAACAACAACAACAACTTTCTTCTTCTCTTCTTCTCTTCTCTATTCCTATTCCTATTCCTATTCTATTCCTATTCTATTCTATTCTATTGTATTCTATTCTATTCTATATGAATAGAACAAACTAAATGGACCTTTGTAAGTCAAAAGGACTACCTCTAATTACTTAATATACAGTCCAAGTCACTGGATCATATTTTCTCCTTTTGAGTCCAACCTTGGTTATTCTCTTTACTTTGGAACCCAACCTTGGTTATTTTCTCTTACTAAAGAATTGTCCCAGGTGGCCAAAATCGAAGTGATTTGTATTTTAGTGCTCTTCCTGCTTCTAACAGGAAATTTGCAAAGATGGGACACCATAAAATAAAATAAAATCAACAGAGGGGACAGGAACGATGTCAGAATAAACCTCACAACAGGCAGGAGGGATTCTGAAAAATATTAGTTATAGAATGATGAAAAACTTCCAGATTTAGAGACAGGAGGTTAATAACTAGGACTGGGGGTTGACTTTAGAGTCAAGAGGACCACATCTTGCTGAAGGAGCAGAAAGCTAGTTTAAGCTGCCAAAATCTGATATTAGCAGAGCTGACATTCCTTGCTCAACTGGCCAATTAAAGACCAAGCAACTGCATTACACAATCATGTGACATTGGTTGTTTTCTCTCCCTTCCCTTCTTGGCATTGTGGGCTGTGTTACCCCAGGTCAATTAATTTATAGTCCAAGATATTTTATGAACCCAGAAAATAGGTTTATTTCAAATAGCTTGTATGGAAACCCAAACATTAGTGTTCCACTAATGGAGATTTTGCATGGCTCTCTAAAAAGGCAAAGCTCAAAGGTGAATATTCAAGATTTAAGAAGCAGGGTGGAAAAAACATGTAAAAGAGAGAGGGAGAGAGAGAGAGAGAAAGAGAGAAAGAAAGAAAGAGGGAAGAGAAAGAAAGAGACAGAGGGATAAAAGAGAAAGACAAAGAAAAAGAGAGAGAGACAGACAGACAGACAGACTGACTAATTTAGGAGTCAGTGTGAAGAAAATTCTGCAAACTGGAAACAGGAGGAATAAAATTAGAACTACCAGATGTTAGAACTTCAAATGACTATCAGAGCACTGTTTCATGTAAGTCTTTCCCATCACCTAATGGCCAAGTGGATTTTTGCAGCTTAAATCTGGTGGCCTTACTCACAAGATACTGATACCAGAGGTGAGATTTCAGCTCCCAGAATTCCCTGTCCTGGCTGGGGAATTCTGGGAGTTGAAGTCCACAAGTCTCAAAACTGCCCTGGTTGGACACCCCCCGATTTATACAACAGATCTGTACCAGCTATTAGCAAATGGACATTTTTGCTGCTAGTAAATAAGGATAATGAGATGATTTGTGGTTACAGCCAGCTGTACAAGCTGGAGCCTTAATCCTTCTCTTCATTCACAACTCTCTCTCATCGACTAAGGTCTGCCTCTTGAGACAATTCAGCTTCCTCTCAGTAATGCTAGTCTGGTTTTAGAAGTCAGTAGTGAAGGAAAACTCCTATATTCAGGGGTGGGATTCAAATTTTTTAACAACCGGTTCTGTGGGCGTGGCTTAGTTGGTGGGCTTGGTGGTCATGTGACTGGGTGGACATGACTTGGTGGTCATGTTATTGGCTGGGCTTAGTCAACTCAATATCACTCACATCGAGGCACGCATCTCCTCGCCTGGCCTCTCATGGCTGTGAGGATGCTGCAACAGTCATAAGTGTGAAAAACGGCCATAAGTCACTTTTTTCAGTGCCATTGTAACTTTGAATGGTCACTCCACACAAGCAAAGTACCAGCAAAGGAGGGGGGAAAAACTCCAGAGACGTTCCTGAGACAGGAAGTCTAGTCCTGCCAAGAATGTAATAAGGGTTAACGGAGAGGCAGTTTCTGTAAGCAACGCCAGAATGTTTCCTTCCTGCCTTCCTTACAGGATTAGGCCAGTAATTTCTTCTAACAACTGGTTCTCCGAACTGCTTAGAATGTTAACAACTGGTTCTAGAGAATATGTGCAAACTGGTAGAATCCCACCCCTGCCTATATCCTTTTAAACACATGCACACACATATTGCTTCCAACAGGACACCTGACAGTGAGAATAATTCATCAGTAGAACAGCTTACCTTTAGAAGTCATGGATGCTGCTCCGTCTCCAGGGCTTTTCCAAGAAGGGAGTGGGCAGCCATTTGTCTCCTGCTTGAGCAAGGGGGTTTGGACTAGAAGACGTCCAAGGTCCCTTCCAAGCCTATTTTTATTCCATGTCTTACACCGCTCAGAAATGTAAGAGTTATCAATAGCTTACCATGAAGGGCATGCTGAACCAGGCAAAGTAAACTGGGAATAATAAGCTCTTTGTAATCTATTTAAAAACTTAGTTATTTTGCCTCCATATTTACTCCACAAAGGCCCTGCCCACTTCAAGCCCAAGATTAGAATTATTTCCACCTGTTCTTCCTCCAGTGTGAGCTAAGCTACGATAAACCAGGAATAGGTCTCTGATAAACCAGGAATAGCCCTCTAATAAACCAGGAATAGCTCTCTAATAAACCAGGGTGGGGGATTGGAACAGGAACTAAGGTTAAATATCCAGGTGCTTAAAGAGTAAATGGTCAGGTGAGATCAATGGTTAAGTGTGCCCTCTGGTGGATTTGGGAAGCATTAAAAATAAGGTGGTGTGTTCTTTTTATATATATATATATATTCATAGATTTTCACGGGTAAAGGTATGTAGGTCTTGGTGTATTCGGGTCTTGTCCCGTGCAAGATTGAGAATACCTTGGCAACGTTTTGACGAAATCTCATCTGTCATCTTCAGGCTGGTGTCTTCAGCTGAACAAATTCCTCAGCCCTGCCCTGCAGGGGTTCCTCCGCCTCCTCAGATCTTAAGAGGGAGCATGTCACCCCAAAGTTTGTAGGCTTTATGGTTCTGGAGATTTTGTGATGATGCGTGAGTGGTCTTTCGCCTTTTATATGTATAGATGATCTTCATTTTGAAAACTCGTATTAATTCTCCCTCTTCCCACCCAGTCCCCTAGCCCCCTTTTTGCAGGATCAAACATGCATTTCTTCTTCCTTACTTAAACAAAATACAAAAATCTGGCTAGAAGGTGTTGGTTGTCGATAAAAGAGAATATTTGTAGCTCGGAATCGAACTGTGGGGCCCTTAGTGGCCTCTGAGCTTAGTGGCTTCCTTGCAGACATTTTGTGACCATAACTGAGCAGAGGGATGGACTAGAACACCTCCAAGGTCCCTTCCATCCCTATTATTCTAGGTTCTGTTTCCTATGATTTGCGTCCTTGTTAAGTACAAGTCTATTTGCATTCCGACATGTGTAAACTTGGGTTATCCAATCAATCTATTTCCTGGGCTGGCGCATATTAAATACTTAATTGACCAGAATGAAAGAATAACAGAGTTGGAAGGGACCTTGGAGGTCATCTAGTCCACCCCCCCTCCACCCAAGCAGGAGACCCTACACTGTTTCTGACAAATGGCAGTCCAGTCTCTTCTCGAAAGCCTCCAGGGATGAAGCTCCCACAACCTCCAAAGGCAACTTCTGTTCCATGGGTTCATTGTTCTCACTGTCAGAAGATTCCTCCTTATTTCCAGGTTGAATCTCTCCTGGATCAGTTTCCATCCATTATTCCTTGTTTGGCCTTGGGAAATAGCTTGACCCCCTCCTCCTCTCTGGGGAAACCCCTCAAATATTGGAAGACTGCTATCCTGTCTCCCCTGGTCCTTCCTTTCACTAGACTAGCCAGGCCCAGTTCCTGCAACCGTTCTTCATTCTATCCCTCTGTTAATGCAGCCTAAGATTGAGTTTGCTTTTTTTTATGTGTGTGCATATCAAATGCTAAACCTTACCAATATTTCCAACCCCACCCCAACAAACACACGGCCAAAGATTGACCTGAATTTAGCTCGTTGTGTAATTACAGCCACAAGTCCTTAAATAAGGACCAATTAAGCACATCGTGCATTGTGAACTGTCTATGATGCCACCGGGTCTTCTCGGTTAGATCACGAGTTTTAAAAAATCTTGGGTAAATCCTAGCAACAGCAGTCCTTTTGTCACTCAAGGACAAGGCGAGACAATATGCAAAATAAAATAAAAATTATATCCTGCCCGTCTGATGCACACACATCATTTAGGGTGGCTATTAATCATGGTTTGATTTGCATAGCTCTATTTTGTTTTTATTTTTGTTTTAAAGATAGCAGCCTTGGGCCAAGATCGAAAGGAGGAAATGGTTTCAAATGAATTGGAGAGCACAGTTCTCTAGTTTCACCTCCCTTTTTGAATGACCCCAGGCTGAAAAATGATCCAGCATCCTGCTTGAATAGAATAGAATAACAGGGTTGGAAAGGGATCTAGTCCAACCCCCTGCCTAGGCAGGAAACCCTACACCCCTTCAGACAAAGGGTTGTCCAATCTCTTTTTAAAAACTTCCAGTGTTGGAGCATTCACAACTTCTGGAGGCAAGTTGTTCCACTGATTAATTGTTCTCACTGTCAAGAAATTCCTCCTTATTTCCAGGTTGAATCTCTCCTTGTTCAGTTTCCATCCATTGTTCCTTGTCTGGCCTTCAAGTGCTTTGGAGAATAGCTTGACCCCTTCCTCCTCTGGGGCAGCCCCTGAGATATTGGAAGACTGCTATCATGTCCACCCTAGACCTTCTTTTCATCAAACTAAGCATACCCAGTTCCTGTAACCGTTCTTCATATGTTTTAGCCTCCAGTCCCCTAATCATCTTCGTTGCTCTTCTCTGAACTCTTTCTAGAGTCTCTCAACATCTTTATTTTTGGAAATCGTGGCGACCCAAACTGGATGCAGAATTCCAAGTGTGGCCTTATCAAGGCCGGTTCTCATTCACCCAAGGGCAGACCACCTGATTTAGAGGAAAGGGGCATTTAAGGTGAAATTCTCACAGGTGGGGTCCTTGCGTGAAGCTGTACAAAATGGAGTCGCGATGGCTCATCTGGCTGAGAGCATTTGCACAAAATCTCAGCTTCCAGGGGCTTGCATGATTCACTGAACTCCCGAATTTGATTCGCTTCCATCCATTAAGAGCGACTCACTTAATCACCTTGCTTGGCAATGGAAATTCTGGCTGCAATGGCGGCTGTAACTCAAGGATTTCCCCTGTATCCATCTGCTGTTCATTGGTAATCTTTTGAAAATTTCCCCCTTTTTTTCTTCTCCTCTCTCTCTCAGAGGGTTCTGTTCCTTGGATGGCTGAATTCTCGTATAGGTGGTCCTCGGTTTACAACCAAGATGGAGCCCCAAATTTATGTCACTAAGTGAGACATTTGTGAATGACTTTTGCTCCATTTTACGACTTTCCCCACTGTTGTTGTGATGGCAGTTGTTAAGTTAATAACCCAGTCGTTAAGTGGATCTGGCTTCCCCACTGACTTAGCTTGTCAGAAGGTCGCCAAAGGAGGATCACATGACCCCAGGACAATGCAGCCATCATAAATACGAGTCAGTCACCAAGCATCTGAAATTTAAGCACTTGTGGCTTGCTGGCAGCCGGTGCAGCCAGCAGCAGAATCGGACAGTGGGGAAGAATGAGAATCAGTCCGGGAGTCTGGAGAGGACCTGGATGAGGGTCCTGCATCCGATGCAGAGATGGGGCCAGGACCATCTGGGAGTGGGGTGCTGACTCCGGAGTCTGGCAGCAGCGAGGCAGAGGAACAAGGGAAGCCTGTTCCCAGTGCGCATGTGCGCAGAGCTGCTAAAAGGCAAGAACAGTTAAGACAAAAGGGGCGATTCGGGAGTAAGGCTGGGTGGTGATTGGCCCTCCCATAAGGGATAAAGGACAGACAAAGGTGAAGAAACCTTTGCAGGAAGCAAAGTCGTTCGTTCTGTTCAGATTAAACCTTGAAGCTCTGTGTGAACTTTGTACTTCGGTTGGTTTTTTATAGTTCATTTGGCACTCTAGTTGTTGGCAGCAATTCAAAGGAGAGAAAGGTGAGTGCTTATCTCAAGGAACCGTTTGGGACTCTGGGCTGGGAATGAACATAATTCCCAATGTTGAAATAAAACAAGAGTTGTTTGGACTAAGTGTGTGCTTAATCATGGTCTCAGGAAGTCTTGGCCAGAAGAGCACCTGACCATGAGGATGCTGCAATGGTCATAAGTGTGAAAAACAGTGACGTTGTAACTTTGTATGGTCACTAACGGTGATACATAGAGGCCCTATCTGTATAATGAAGCCATCAACCTACCATACAGGGGGTGAAGGGTATATTTCCAGTGAGCAAAATTATTAGGAAAAGGCGATGAAAAAAAGCATTAAGCTCCTTTTCCAATTCAGCAAGACAGATTAATTTTATCTCTTAAGTAGCTACTCGGGGATATCAACTGCTTATGATATTGCCGTTATACGATTCTGCTTCATAGCTTGTCTACGCTGTGTATTTACTTGTGCGATTAGACAAGCTTTTGGGTACATAGATACTTCGAATCCTGCATCCTTTCAAGGGCCCCCGGGAGGGAAGGCATGCCACTGGGAACGGCTGAAGTGGCAATCTAGCCCATAATAGTCTGCGCATGGAAAGAAGCGCTAACCCAGTGGAGGTACTACAGACCGTAAGGATTACAGCTGGAATGAAGAAAAAAGAAAACAGGCATCAAATTTGAAAGATGGCTCAGAGCTACAGGTCCCAATGGAGACTGTTTTTGGGGGGCGGTTGGGAATTTTGTCTTTAAGATTGGAGGAAAATTAAACACACCACCTTAAACTCCTTGGAGGAAAAGCAAAATAAACCAACGCATTAGTTGTTCACAGATTAAAAAAAAAGATGTTGAGACTCTGGAAAGAGTGTAGAAAAGAGCAACCAAGATGGTTTTTTAAAATTCATATCTCCTTCTCCGGAGACTCAGGCGGCTTACAATTTTGGGATACAACCCAGTGCTCAGCAATAGCCTTCCTTCCACTGTATATGCCTGCTTATTACTAAGTGGCATTTTTTACAAAGTCAGCTTATTGCCCCCAACAATCTTGGGTCCTCAATTTACCTACTCCGAGAGGATGGAAGGCTGAGTCAACCTTGAGCCTGGTGGGATTCGAGCCTGCAGTAATGGCAGGCAGCTGGAACTAAGTGCTAGGCATTTAACAGCCTGCACCACCAAGGCTAGGGGGCTGGAGGCTGAAACGTAGGAAGAACGGTTGCAGGATTTGGGTTTGGCTAGTCAAGAGAAAAGAGGGACTAGAATAGAATAGAATAACAGAGTTGGAAAGGGACCTTGGAGGTCTTCTAGTCCAACCCCACACCCACCCAAGCACCCATTCAGGCAGGAAACCCTAGACCATTTCAGATGAATGGCTGTCCAATCTCTTCTTAAAACCTCCAGTGTTGGACCATTCACAACTTCCGGAGGGAAGTCATTCCACTGGTGAATTGTCCTCACTGCCTGGAAATTTCTTCTTAGTTCTAGGTTGGACCTCTCTCTCTGCTAATCTTTCATCTATTACTTAATAATAACAGGGTTGGAAGGGACCTTTGAGGTCTCCTAGCCAACCTTCTGCTCAAGCAAGCAACTCTATACCAGTTCAGACAAATGGCTCTCCAGTCTTTTCTTAAAAGCCTCCAGTGATGGAGCAATCACAACGTTTGAAGGCAAGTTGTTCCACTGATTAATTGTTCTCACTGTCAGGAAATTTCTCCTTAGTTCTAAGTTGCTTCTCTCCTTGATCAGTTTTGATCTGTTGCTTCTTGTCCTGCGTTCTGGTGCTTTGGGGAACAGCTTGACTGCCTCTTCTTTGGGGCAACCCCTGCCACAAACAAAGGCTAGGGGGGACATGACAGCAGCCTTCCAATATTTGAGGGGCTGCCCCAAAGAAGAGGGAGTCAAGCTATTCCTCAAAGCACCAGAAGGAAGAGCAAGAAGCAACGGATGGAAACTAACCAAGCCACTTAGAACTAAGGAGAAATTTCCTGACAGTCAGAACAATCCATCAGGGGAACAAATTGCCTTCAGAAGTTGTGGATGCTCCAACGCTGGAAGTTTTCAAGAAGAGATTGGACAACTATCTGCTTGGCATGGCATAAGATTTCCTGCTTGAGCAGCGGGCTGGACTAGAAGACCTCCAAGGTCCCTTCCAACATTCTGCCTATATTCTGCCTTAGAACGTGTCCTGCATTTGGAAAAAAACACGTCGGGCTTTTAGGAAGCCTGGAGGAGTTCAACAAAGTGGTTTTTTTTTTTTTCTGGGGCTGCATCGCCATCACTCCGGGCTGTTTTTGAAAACAAGTCTCCAGTCCTCTAAAACTGGGATTGGGCAGGTGAGGAGAGGAGAGGAGAGAAGAGGGAGAGATAAAAAGGGAAATGTTGCCTCCATTTCTTTTGGCAGCTGTCTGCCACCAAATAGCTTTCGGGATGGGAAGCTCATCAGTCTCTGGGTTTTTTTTAAAGGGCACCTTTCGAAATGGCTCGGGAAGCGATGGCTGTTTTCAAACTTAATGGCTGCTGCCCACTGAAAGCTGTTATTATCTGGCTGTGAATCCATTGTGACGCGGGGGGGGCGGAATGGCCAACGTTGCTGGTTGCAGAAAACACTGGATTTGGCACGTCCCTGAAAGGGGTGTGTGTGTGTGTGTGTATGTGTGCAGGGGATGGGAAGAGAGATAACAGGGCTGGCAACGTCAATGGTCAGGGAAGAAGGCAGAACCTTGGCATTTATTGCCATTAAGAGCACTCGGTGGCACAGTGGCTAGAGTGCAGTACTGCAGGGCTACTTCTGCTGAAGCCAGCTATCTGCACTTTGGCGGTTCGAATCTCACCAGGTTCAAGGTTGACTCAGCCTTCCGTCCTTCCGAGGTGGGTAAAACGAGGACCCAGATTGTTGGGGGCAAGAGGCTGACTCTGTAAACTGCTTAGAGAGGGCTGGAAAGCACTGGGAAGTGGTATATAAGTCTATTGCTCTTCCTTCTTTCCTTCCTTCCTTCTTTCCTTCCTTCCTTCCTTCCTTCCTTCCTTCCTTCCTTCCTTCCTTCCTTCCTTCCTTCCCTCCCTCCCAAGTAGTTAGAATGTAGCATTGCAGGCAAACTCTGCCCACTGCCAGCAGTTCTGTCCTGACTGGTTCAAGGTTGACTCAGCCTTCTGTCCTTCCGAGGTGGGTAAAATGAGGAGACCCAGATTGTTGGGGGCAAGAGGCTGACTCTGTAAACTGCTTAGAGAGGGCTGGAAAGCACTGGGAAGTGGTATATAAGTCTATTGCTCTTCCTTCCTTCCTTCCTTCCTTCCTTCCTTCCTTCCTTCCTTCCTTCCTTCCTTCCTCCCTCCCTTCCTTCCTCCCTCCCTCCCACCCTCCCAAGTAGTTAGAATGCAGCATTGCAGGCAAACTCTGCCCACTGCCAGCAGTTCTGTCCTGACCGATTCAAGGTCAACTCAGCCTTCCGTCCTTCCGAGGTGGGTAAAATGAGGAGACCCAGATTGTTGGGGGCAAGTGGCTGACTCTGTAAACCGCTTAGGGCTGGAAAGCACTGGGAAGCGGCATATAAGTCTAAGCGCTTATTGCTATTGCTATCTCCAACCAGTCGGTTTGTAAGAAGCAACCTTCCGCAGGCACTTTCATCCCAAGCCGAGTAGCACTTCCTTTTCTTTTTTTCCTTCCTCATTTATATTCTGTTATTTTGGATTGCCTGTCAGTGGTTCCAGGTGATGCAGACCGGAATTCCAAATGATGAGCAGTAATGCTGTCTTTATTGACAGGTGCCAGCAGCAGTAATGTACAAATAAGTAGAAATAAATGGTAGGACAGGGACGGTAGGCATGCTGGTGTGCTTATGCACGCTCCCCTTACAGACCTCTTAGGAATGGAGTGAGGTCCACGGTGCAAATCTGGAGGCCTTTTCTCCCTTCAACACCCCCTTTATTTTTCAGAGAACTAGGGAGGGCCCCTACCCTCATCTCTTGTTTGGACTGAAGAGTTTGTTTATTGGACCATCGTCTAAGCTGTGGCTCTTCTTTCTGTCCCCCAAGGCCATTTTCACAGCCTGTTATAATGGGGAGAGGGAAAGATGAGAGAGAGAGAAGAGGGAGGGATGGAGAGAGGGAGGAGAGAGGGAAGGATAAGGGAGAGATAGAGAAGGGAGGAAGGAAGGAAGGAAGGAGGAGAGAGGGAGGGATAAGGGAGAGATAGAGAAGGGAGGGAGGAAGGAAGGAAGGAAGGAAGGAGGAGAGAGGGAGGGATAAGGGAGAGATAGAGGAGGGAGGAGGGAAGGGAGGGAGGAATAAGAGAGGAGGGACGGTTAAGAGGGAAGGAAGGAAAGGAAAGAAAAAACAGGGAAAGAGGGAGAAGAGAAAGATGGATGGGAGGAAGGAAGGAAGAAAAGACAAGAAGGGATGGAGTGTGGAAAGGAGGGAGGGATAATGGAGATATAGAGAAAGAAGGAAGGGACAAGAGAGAGGAGGGAGGTGGAAGGGAAGGGAAGAAGATGGAAAACAAGAAAGCAGGAAAGGAGAGGGAAGAAGGAGAGGAAGATAGGAAGGGGAGGTAAGAAGGAAGGAAAGGCAGGGAAAGAAGGAAGATGGATGGATGGATAGATGGAAGGAAGACAAGAAGGAGGGAGTGGGAAAGGGATAAGAGAGAATAGAGAAGGGAGGGAGGAAGAGGAGGGAAGGTTAAGAGGGAAGAAAAGAAACAGGGAGAGAGGAATAAGGGAAAGATAGATGGAAGGAAGACAAGAAGGGAGCGAGTGTAGAAAGGAGGTTTCGAGGACCAAAAAAGAAAGTGAAAGGGAGCTCAGAAAGTAGGAAATAAGCGGATAATAATCAGCTTCTTAACAAGGAGAAGAAAAGCCAGGAGGGTTAAGGAACTCCGTGTTTTGCTTGCAGGAACAGTGGATCGGATGATCTCGAAAAGTTCCTCTTGTGTTTTTTTCCTTCTTCTTAAAATAGCCGTTTCAGAGGAGAACAAGCTGTTAGCGCCGCAAGTGCCACCGCCACTTCTGTCAAGACGACGCGGGGGAATGCCTACACCCGCCCACTTGCACGGAAAGAACATGCCGAGCCGATCAACACAACACCAGGGTGTCGTCAGGGGTGGGTGCGGGGAAGTTGAGTCACGCAACCGGACGTATCTTCTCGTGGCTTTGAGACAGTTGGCTGTCCATCCAAGCAGCTCCTTTGGCAAGTTGGTTAGGGCAGGCACCCTTGGGCACCAGGTT
>CM019165.1:4606254-4608492 GCA_009733165.1 Naja naja
TTGCCTGCCCTGGTGGATTTTCTTTCAAACTGGAAAAATGAAGGACTTGGGGCTCTCTGAGCTGGCTTGTTTCCTTGCAGGCGTTTCATTACCCAACTAGGTAACATCCTCCATGTTAGTAAGGAGTGGGGTTTGCCCTCAGTTTATATTCTAGTGGCTTGTCCTGGGGTGGTCTTAAAAATTCTTTGGTTGGGCTGTTTGCTGTTGGCTTCTTCAGCAGTTTCTTGATTTGGGTATTGTTTACTTGATTGTTGGTTTGAAGTTAACCTTGGAATTAATCTATGCTGATTTGGGTGCCGATTGCTGCTGGAGAGGTGCTTGGGTCTAATTTGGGCTGGTTGATTGTCTCTTTTGCACATTCTTTAGATGTTGTTCATGTCTATGTGTCTATCGATGGCTGATTTGTCAGAGTGCCAAGCTTCTGGAAATTCCCTGGCATTTTTTGGATTCGGCTTGGTCTGCCATGGTCACATTTTCCCAATTGAAACCATGGTTGGATCTGTCTATATGCTATGAAATTAAAGAATTTTCATCATGTCTTCTGACTGCCAGTTGGTGTGCATGGATGAATTCTGCAAGACTTCTGCCTCTTTGTCCTACATAGTGGTAGTTGCAGTCCTTACACTATACATTGTAGAACAGGGGTCGCCAACCTTTTGGACCTCAGGGACCACCAAACTCCTAATTTTAAATCCCACGGAGCAGAGACCCTGGGAAAATCCAAAAAAAAAACTCTGCAGGAAAATTCCTCACCCCGTTTTCCTACCGATCGATCATTCTTTATTTGGGATCGCAGGATACCGTCTCCAGCTCTGTTCTGGGGGGGTGGGGAGGGAGAGACTTTTGGCTTCATGCAAGGAAAGCAGCAGAAGCAGAAGTCTTTCTTTCTCTCCCACGAACTCCACCAGAAATGAGTCTTTGTGAGACTTATCGTGCTGGCACAGCCTCTTGAGCAGGCGCTTGCAGGGTCCCAAAGACTCATTTTGGCTGGAGTTTGGGGAGAGAAAGAAAGACTTTTGCTGCTTTCCTTGCGTGCAGCCAAAAGCAGAAGAAAGAAAGAAGGAGAAAGAAGCAGCCTGGTGGCCAGGCGAGGCGCATGGGGCGAGTGGGGCAAGTTCCCCCCCCCCTCCCCTCACTACCTCGTGTTGTTCGCAATGCAAGGAACGCAAGCCTTGTGTTCCCGTGGGCCATGTGGGCGGCGCAGCCTTGTGTTCCCGCACAGCCTGGATTAATTGCTTTGGGGGGGACATTTCTCATGGACCACCAGTGGTCTCCGGCCCACTGGTTGGCTACCACTGTTGCAGAAAACTCCTGGGTTTTTTTCTTTCTTCTGGGGTTGCTGGGTCTTCGTCTGCTTAAGATGTTTGGAAGGGCTTTAGTTGGCTTGTGACTGGGGGGGAAAAATGCAAACAGGCGTAAAAGGTGCTTACAATTACAAAGGAGGTGGATGTATTTGTTTATTTGGCTTATTCAAACAAACCAAGCAATGGTGATTTACTACCGAGTGGAAAAACACAGGATAACAAACAAGATAAGGTCTTGGCATGAAATGCTTGGGTTGGTTGATTTTTTTTGTTTTTTGCTATTGTTCTCTTGCTTGTGTTTTCTTCTCTTCTTTTGTTCATGTCTCGTGGCTCTAGAAGAGCTGTTGAGCTGAGATGGATGAATTAAACTTCTTTGATTAGAGAAATGACATTAGCGGCTTTTATTAGTGACTGGAAACCTCGGATGGACTTTTTGCATTAAAAAAAATGAGCGTGTGATTTATAGCTTTGATGATGAGACAGGATGGATTGTGGAAAGAAGAGAGCTGTGATGGAACTCTAGAGAGAGATTACAATATAATTGCACTTATAATTGCTGGGAAGAAGATTGGAAGTTACTTCTTTGTGGTTTTTACCCCTTTCTTTTCCATTTTTCTTCAACTTATTTTTCTTTTCTTGCACTTTTCGCTTTCTTTGCTTTCTTTCTCTTTCTTTTTTCTTCCTTACTTCATGCTAGTTTGTATTCATTTTTATCTTTTTTTCCTATCTCTCTATCTGTGCCTCTCTGTCTCTCTGTCTCTCTATATTTCGCTTTCTATCATATTTATCCATCATATTGCTCTCTCTATTATCTCTCTGTCTCTCTTGCTTGATCTACCTCTCTGTCTCTCTGTCTCTCCTCCTCCTCCTCCTCCTCCTCCTCCTCCTCCTCCTCCTCCTCCTCCTCCTCCTCCTCCTCCTCCTCTGTATTGGA
>CM019165.1:4638455-4752168 GCA_009733165.1 Naja naja
GAGGGGAGAGGAAGGAAGAAGAGGAGGAAGACAACTCACCCAGCTGCTTTCCTGCCTAAGGTTGAACTAGAACTCACACCTTTCTCTTTTCTAGTCTCACACCTTTAACCACTGCACAAACTGGTCCTCAAGCAAAAAAAAAAAAGGCATTGAAACAATTTGTAAAAATACTCCTACTCCACATGGAAAGTTCCTAGAACTATTGGACCCAATGCAAGGACATTGAGATAAGACTACAAGCCTTGAGGATATTCCATAGCCCTGCTTGGTCTTGCTGCGTTATGCATGGGAATAAATAGAATGACCAGGACAATAATTACATCTGACCTTGTTTGATTTGAACTGAAACTACACTGAAGGCAATATGATTACTGTCGCTCCAAGAGGCGGGAGCTAACTGTCTTTGACAAGCAGCTAATAATAGTTGAGGGAACGTACTATTGAGAGCTGAAAACCTCTCATATTCTTGAAACGAGATGATATCAAGAGCCCAGAGTCATGAAGGCTCAGAAGATACCTTGGAGGTCCAACTATGAAAACAGATGGAGCCGCCACTAGTCCAGGAGGGAAACTGTGGCATTGAATAATCATTCTCGCTGTCAGGAAATTCTTCCTTTCTTCAAGTTTGGGTGTATCTCTGCAAATTTCCCCTACATCCATAGGATCATAGAATATCAGAGTTGGAAAGGAGCTTGGAGCAGTGGTGGGATTCAGCCGGTTCACACCAGTTTGGGAGAACTGGTTGTTAACTTTCTGAGCAGTTTGGTGAATTGGTTGTTGGAAGAAATCATTAGGGCAGAGAACCGGTTGTTAAATTATTTGAATCCCACCACTGCCTTGCAGGCTTCTACTCCAACCCCATGCTCAAGCAAGAGACCCTATATAATTCTGGAGAAATGGAGGTCCAATCTCTTCTTGAAAACCTCCAGTGATGGAGCATCTAGAACTTCTGGAGGCATTAGTTGATTGTTCTGTGTCAGAAAATTTTTCCTTAGTTCTAGTTTGGCTCAAGGATGATTCTAGCCTGGAATAGTTTGACACACTCCCCCTTCCGTGTGGCATCTCCTCAAATATTCTGTTTATTCTCAAATATTCTGCCCTCTTCCCCACCGTCATCTTCATTCACCCTTATCCCACCCTAGGGATGCAGTTGCTTGAAGTACTTCCCAGTAGGGGCTTCTGATCCCAAGGTGCTACCCAGCTCTCATAAGTATAATAAAAAAAGGGAAGAGATTCCTACTGAAGGGAATGTAATCAGGAAAATATTAGAATGTGCAGAAATGAATAGGTTAACAATTGCAATTAAAGAGAAGGAACAAACTGAATATTAGATCATATGGAAATTATTCTATCAAAGAAATAAATAAAAATAAATAAATTTTTAAACTGTATAATGTATATTGGGGTTTCATAGTAACTGGGCTTGTTAGTATTTAATATTTTTTAAGTAATTAATTTATTGTTGGTTTTTAGTTGTGAGCCACCCCGAGTCCTTTTGGAGAGGGGGCGGCATACAAGTCCAAGTAATAAATAAATAATAAATAAATAAAGGTTAGAGAATAAATATGAAAGTTAGAAACAAAAGAAGACTAGTGAACTATAGAAAATACGTTAATAAGTTAAGATGAGGATTGTTATAATAATTAGATATATTATGTATATTAGTATTGTTAAGAGTAGAGAATTAAATACTAATGTTAAGAATATGGCTGTAAACTTTACTTGTTATCGCACAAGATATTTGTTCCCAGACGACACACTGTTTAATGGATGATGGACTGTTTGTATTAAAAATAAAATTAAAAATTAAAAAAAAAAAGAAAGTGTAATAAAAGAAAATACAACAATTTCCCAGCGTGGGTTCTTTGGGTTGAAGAGCTGAGAAAGAGGGTTTTTTTTGGCTCATCAGCTAGAGTACAGAGGTAATTTTAAAATGAAGTTTAGTAATCATATCCCAGCATATCATCCTTCCCAGATCAGGGGAGGGAGAGTGGGAAAGAGATTAGATCTACTCAGGACCTCTTCTCTTCCTGAAAGACAGACCTAGGCATGATAGCTTTGATTCATATCAGCCCAAAAATGATGCAATGCACCATCTCAAGGTAAAGAGAGGACGTGATTGGACTGATCAAGACAATTTACACCCCTTCACAACACTTTTATGACATTTTTACAAAGCATACAGGTTAAAAAAAAACACAAGACAAACTAACCATCACGGGGAAAAAAGAAAGTTAAAAGAGAATAGGATTAAGAGCACAGAGAGGTGTGAAGAAAAAGAAAGGAAAATGAATTGTCATGCCCCTGTCGGAGTCTGAATCTGAGGAGGAAGACGAACAGCTGACAGGGAGTGGGAGTGTGGTTCTGTTGGCTGTGGAGGAAACTGGGGAAGGGCAAAGTCTGCCTGGCAGAGCAGGGGAGAGGTAGAGCAAGGCAGAGGGAGTTCAGAAGAAGACCCAAGCCCACCCGCTCCTCATCCTAGGGCACGCAGGGAGGAACGGAGAAGAGAGCAACATGGGTTGCATGGCTTACGGGGAGGAAAGGGCCCTGATTCCCTTCATTAGCCACACCTGGGAAAAGAGTATAAAAGAGATGCATGCAGACTGCAGCATCAGCTGGGAACAAACATGTGTTTATCTTGTGTTGACTTTGGTTATCTGCATTCCTGGCATCCTCCCAACCGTGTTGAGTTACTGCCTTCCTTCACCTCTGGAATTCCTGCTTTTGCCCTGCCAGACTAATTACCTTATCTTGCCTTGATTGGACTTATAGTTACAGTTTTTGTTGACCATGTTTTGGACTTGATTCTCTGCAGCCAAAGGCTGTTCCTGGGAGAGTTCTTCTCCAGCCCAGAAGGTAACCAGGACATTGAGGCAAAGTTGGAGCTAATAAAGGGACTCCTACTGATGATCTAAGAATGAATTCCAACTTCTTCTGATATAATAAAGAGTAACTTATCGTCAACTCTAGATCCCCATAGCTGACTCAGATTGAATCCTGCAACATTATCCTGGGATACGTAAATTTCAGTGGTGAAATTCAAAAATAGTTACTACCAGTTCTATGTGTGGCTTGGTGGGTGTGGCATGGCTGGGTGGGTGTGGTATGGTTTGGTGGGCACGGCAGGGGAAGGATACTGCAAAATCCCCATTCCCTCCTCACCCCACTAACCTGCTTTTCAGCTCTCTTCTCCTGTGCAGGGCAACCAAAGAAGACCCAGCCAATCAGCTGGGAGGCAATGGGAGGCAGAGAAGAGATGGGGTTGGTGGGCCAGCAGAGGTGGGATTTGCCGGTTCTCTGAACTTCTCAAAATTTCAACTACTGGTTCTCAAGAACTGGTCAGAACCTGTTGAATACCATCTCTGGTACATTTGCCTTTATTCGTGATGAATGAATTTTGGGGATTTTCAGTCTGGCTTGCCTCCAGAAGCTATGGGTGCTTCATCACTGCAGGTTTTCAAGAAGAGACTGGACAGCTGTTTGTCCAGAACACTAAAGGGTCTTTTGCTTGCACAGAGGGTTGGACTAGAAACCCTCCAAGGTCCATAACTCTGTTATTCAGTATTCAGATGCTTCACCCCACTTTCCCCTGTCTTGCAACAGCCTTTATACAACGATGCGTTTTCGCTACCAATGGAGTTTGATGTGTCAATGGCTCCAGCGAGCAGAACTAATCGGAACAGATGAGGTGCTGTTTTCATTCGTGAAACTCAGCTTGTTCTTCAGGACAATTAGGCTGAAGGCAATCTCAGGAGATAAAAAATGTGTGCAGGAGAGGAGGTGGTGGAAGTTGGGATCAGAGGACTGAAATAATACCACTCTATAAGAGAGTACTGCATCCAGTGTTGGTCACCACACTATAAAAAAGAGGTTGAGGCTCTAGAAAAAGTGCAGAGAAGAGCAACCAGGATGATTATGGGGACTGGAGGCTAAAACCTACGATGAACGGTTGCAGGAACTGGGCATGGCTAGTCTAGGGAAGAGAAGGACCAGGGGAGACAGGAGAGCAGTCTTCCAATATTTGAGGGGCTGCCACAGAGAGGAGGAGGGGGTCAAACTATTCTCAAAGCACCTGAAGGCCAGACAAGGAATAATGGATGGAAACTGATCAAGGACAGATTCAGCCTGGAAATAAGGAGGAATTTTCTGACAGGGAGAACAATCAACCCATGGGACAGAAGTTGCCTTCAGAAGTTGTGGGAGCTTCACTACTGGAGGCTTTCAAGAAGAGACTGAACTGCCATCTGTCAGAAATGGTGTAGGGTCTCCTGCTTGGGTGAGTGGGGGTGGTGGTGGACTAGATGACCTGCAAGGTCCCTTCCAACTCCGTTAATCTGTATCTGAAATCAGGGAGTTTCTGGCAGCAGAACTAAGGAGAAATTTCCTGACAGTGAGAACAATTAACCAGTGCCTCCAGAAGTTATGAATGCTCCAACAGTGGAAGTTTTTAAGAAGAGATTGGCCAACCATTTGTCTAGAATGATACAGAGTTTCCTGCTTGAGGTTGGATTACAAGACACCCAACAGGTCCCTTCCAACTCTATTATTCTAGGTTGTAACTTCAGCCACCAGGACAAAGGTGGCTGCTCTTCCTTTGCTGCGATAACATTTGTGCCAGTTGAGGAAGCCTTAGCAAATATTGCCTTTAATCCAAATTGTCTTTCTGCTCACAGCCTAGTTGAAATATTCTTATGGCTCTCATTTCCTTCAGGGGAGAAAAATCTCAAGAGGAGACATGTCGAATCGCAACAACTTAATCTCGGGAGCATCGCCTGTTTGTCATTCAGTTTATTCCACATCTCATTTCTCGTGGGCTGCAGCGTCCCATTTCTGCAATGTGTTAACCATCAAATAAATAGAGAACACCAGCAAGTCAGCTGCACCAGGAACATTGATTTCATATAATGCACCATTTATTTTCAATTGTCGTGGTGCTTTCTGCTCCTTCTCCTGCACCTCCTCTCTGCCTTTCGTCGCCTTTCCTTCCAACAGCCTTGCCAGCTGGGTGCCAGAAACTTTGCACAATTATACAACCAACTTCTGCTGCAGAAGCTCTCTAGGGATAACAGGCGCCTTCTGTGATGACCTGGGCGTGGCACAAAGGCAACATAGTCAGATAATCAGTAAGAGTCCCTTTATTATCTCCAACTTTGCCCCCAATGTCCAGGTTACCTTCTGCCTGGAGAAAAACTCTCCCAGGAACAGCCTTTGACTGCAGAAAATTAAGTCCCAAACAGGGTAAACACAAACTGTAACTTAAAATCCAAACAAGCCAAACTGAAGTAATTAGTTTGGCAAGGCAGAAGCAAGAATTTCAGACTTGAAAGCATGGCAAAACTCACACAGTTGGGAAGACACCAGGAACACAGATAAGCCACGACAACACAAGATAAAGTCACGTTTGCTCCCAACAGCCTGCCACACGCAGCTTGCCTTCTTTATAAACTGTTCCCAGCTGTGGCTAATGAAGAGAATCAAGGCCCTTTCCTCTCCCATAAGCCATGCAACCCACATTGCTCTCTTCTCCGTTCCTCCCTGCGTACTCTAGGATGAAGAGGGGATGGGCCTGGGTCTTCCTCTGAACTCCCTCTCCCTTGTTCTACCTCTTCCCTGCTCTGCCTAGCTGGACCTTGCCCCTCCCCATCCTCCTCCACAACCAATGGAGCCACACTCCCACTCCCTGTCAGCTGTTCGGCTTCCTCCTTAGAGTCAGATTCCGACAGGGGCATGACACCTTCTTTTTTTTTAAAAAATTATTTATACATTTTTCTTTAACATATACCATTTCCCCCAAAATACAACCTACCCTGAAAGTAAGTCCTAGCTTGATTTGACATGTGTGCCCAAATATAAGCCCACACTGGAGGTTTTAAAGAGGAGATTAGACAGCCATTTGTCTGGGATGGTTTAAAGTCTCCTGCTTGGACTAGAAGACCTGCAAGGTCCCTTCCAACACTATTATTCTAGGTTGTAACTTCAGCCACCAGGACAAAGGTAGCTGCTCTTGTTTTGCTGTGATAACATTTTTGCCGGTTGAGGAATTGGGTTTTTATTGTATGTAAGCCACTCAGAGTCACCTGAGAGTGAGTGGGCGGCCATATAAATCTTCCAAATAAAGAGCTAAATTAAAGGAGAATATTTGTAGCTCAGGGTTGGAGTGGTGTGGTGGCCTAGAGGTGGAGCTCTCGCCTCGCAGTCAGAAGGCTGTGAGTTTGATCCTAGGTAGAGGCAGATATTTCTCTCTCTGGGCACAATGAGAATGTATCTGCTGAACAAAACTCCACCCTGGTGACAGGAAGGGCATCCAGCCATTCAAACACTCTGCTAGCTCCATTCAATTGCCCAGACTCCCCCCCCCGCAAGGGATTATTTTTTTATTTTATTTTATTGGACTTATATGCCGCCCCATCTCCAAAGACTCGGGGTGGCTCACAATTAAAACATACAATACAGTAATTATTTAAAAAATTTAAAAAAAAAATTTAAAAATTTAAAAAAGAATTAAACAATTTAAGCCCAATAAAACCAAATTAAAATACTTAAAATTATCCCATGGCCCAGGTGAGGTAATCACAGCCCAATTTGGTCGAACAACCAGGTCTTTAAGTCATGGCGGAAGGGTCATTAAATGATGATGATCATTCAAAATCTTTGTGTATAATATTTATGAAATGTGTGGATACATGGATGGATGGATGGATGGACAGACGGACAGAGGGAGGGGCGGCAGATGATGATGATAGACAGAGAGAGATGGAGAAATAGAGAGCTAGATGCAGATGATAGTTAGACAGATATATAGATAAGTTAGTAGGTACCCTGTTTCCCTGAAAATAAGATCCAACTGGAAAATAACCCCTAGCATGATTTTTCAGGATGCTCATAATATAAGCCCTACCCCAAAAGTAAGCCCCAGTTAAGATTGCCAGTCAGATGGATGCATTTAGAACCATATTTCCTTAAAATAAGACCTAATGCATCTTTTGGAGAGAAAAAATTAATATAAGACCTGGTCTTATTTTCAGAGAAACATAGGTAGGTAGGTAGGTAGGTAGACAGACAGACAGACAGACAGACGGACAGACAGTGTAACCATTGTAAATACAAGCCAGTTTGCTAAGCACTCAATTTTGATCATGTCAGCGCGGGCACACTGCAACAGACCTTAGTGCAATGACCAAGTCCTAAGTCACTTTTCTCAGTGCTGCTGTAATTTCGAACAACCGCTAAACAAATGGCTGTAAGTCGAGGACTAGGTGTACACAATAAGGGCATTTCCAATATTTCTAGAATGAAGAAGCCAACTCGAAAAGAGAGCGAGGCAGGGAACCACGGCTGGCGTTAATTAGTTCTTTTGCAAACCTCGCGATTGTGAGTCTCTGGCACTTAATTGTGTCCTTGCGGATCTCATTTCGCACAAGGGTGCAACACCCTGGATTTTTGTGCGGTAAAACCCTTTTTGTGCCTACCGTGATAAGGCCAGAAATTATGATTTGCTGGGCTTTGTCAGTATCTTTAAGGCTCTCTGTGTTCCTCTCATCTATCTTCCATGCCTGTGATTGTCCTGCAATACTTTAGTCAATGTCACGGGCAGGAATTATTTTTTCACTTCACAAGGTGGAATTGGCTAAAAAAAACCCCAGCTGCTTTCCTGTTGGCATTCTGCCTAGCAGTTTGCTTATTATCTATCTATCTATCTATCTATCTATCTATCTATCTATCTATCTATCTATCTATCTATCTATCTATCATCTAGCTCTACCTATCATCTATAATCTATATCCATCCATCATCCATCTATCTATCTATCTATCTATCTATCTATCTATCTATCTATCTACTACCTACCTACCTACCTATCTTAGCTTTTAATATTATTGTTTTGTATTCCATGCCTCTTACGATGGTCTATAATTGTAACAATAAAGATTGAACTGACAGACGGTTTGTTGTTTTAAAGAACTGGTATGAAGAGCTTTTGTGCTGTTGTTTTTTGAAATCACCTGTGTCATTATCTTGAGTTTACAAGACCTGAAAAACGGGCACAGATGGCAAACGGTGTGGGGCAGCCCCAGCAGAAGAGGTTCACATGCCTCTCAGAAGCAAGTAGGTTTCGTCATAACTAATTATTTCTTCTTAATTGTCAGGGAAAGCCTGGACTAATGAAACACAGCTGCACAGTAACGTTTAGTTTTGCAAAGAAAAAAAAACTTCAGAACTGAATGTATCGCCCTTTCCTTTCATAAACCACAGGCCATTAATTATCTAAATACAGGCCCCTCCAAGCTGGCTGAATGAAGATTAATTAGTTTTTGAAATAATCATTATGTTGATTCTGGGGAAAAAATGTGGGCTGGACTTTGGAATAATGGCTAAAAAATTAGCCCCCTTGTTATTATTATTATTATTTGTAGAAGTCCAGATGAAATTTGTTTCTGTTGCATTGGCAGAGAAAGGCCATTAATCAGCCAGGCAGATGGTCCTTCCTGAAGTCAGAAATGTAAGGGAGAGCATGACAAAATTTTTCTCTTGAAAAAAAGCAGTGGATTCTTCAACTTGGAGACGGTCCAGATTCGATGCCTGAAAGTCTGTACAACGTATTTATTAAGCCTGAGATGCAGACATCAAATTTTAGAAGGGACAGAGAAAGTCTCTGAACTTAGAGTGGAATCGAAGGCGGAGGGACCATAGAATAATAGGGTTGGAAGGGACCTTGGAGGTCTTCTAGTCCAACCCCCTGCTCAAGCAGGAGACCCTAGACCAGTGGTCGCCAACCAGTGGGCCGGGGACCACTGGTGGTCCGTGAGAAAATTTTGGTGGTCTGCTGAGAAATGTCACCCCCAAAACAATTAATCCAGGCTGCGCGGGAACACAAGGCTGCGCCGCCCATATGGCCCATGGGAACACAAGGCTTGCATCGCTTGCATTGAGAACAACACAAGGTAGTGAGAGGAGGGGGAATGGGCAGAGGGGGGGAACTTGCCCCACTCACCCCACGCGCCTGGCCTGGCCACCAGGCTGCTTCTTTCCACTTCTTTCTTCTTCTGCTTTTGGCTGCACGCAAGGAAAGCAGCAAAAGTCTTTCTTTCTCTCCCCCAAACTCTGCCAGAAATGAGTCTTTGGGACCCTGTAGGGCCTCCTGCTCCAAGAGGCTATGCTGGCATAACAAGTCTCACAAAGACTCATTTCTGGCAGAGTTTGCGGGAGAGAAAGAAAGACTTCTGCTGCTTCTGCTGCTTTCCTTGCATGAAGCCAAAAGTCTCTCTCTCTCTTTCTCTCTCCCCTTGAGAATGGAGCTGGAGACAGCATCCTGTGATCCCAAGTAAAAACTGATTGGTTGGTAGGGAAACGGGGTGGGGAATTTTCCTGCAGACTTTTTTGGGGATTTTCCCAGGGTCTCTGGTCCGCAGGATTTAAAAGTATGAGTCTGGTGGTCCTTGAGGTTCAAAAGGTTGGTGATCTCTGGACTAGATCATTTCAGACAATTGGTTGTCCAAAGCCTTTTTTTAAAAAACCTCCAGTGTTGGAACACCCACAACTTCTGGAGGCAACCAGTCATTCCACTGGTTAATTGCCCTCACAATTTCCAAACCATTCAGTATATCAAGAAATAAAATGGTAAGACTTTCTTGCCTTGCCCTTCATCGGGTGGCTTAATAGGGAGATTTTCATCCTCTTGTGAAGGTTGTGCCAAAACAATTCAACAGTATTGGAAAGGAATCCATTAAAAAAAAACCAACAACCCAAAATGTTCTAAAAATAAACCTGGAATTGCAACCACCTATTAGGTATCGTTCCAGAAAATGTAAAGGAAAAATATCCTAATTAGCAACAGGTATGAATTGAGCATGTTTCAAAAGAGAGATCTTGGCCATGATATCAGATTTGAGAGATTAAAAGTGGGAATATGCTGCCAGGGTGAAATTGACAGCATAGATCCGTATTTCTCAACGTTGGCATGGATGGATGGAGTTCAACTCCCAGAATTCTCCAGCCAGCAGGCAGGGGAATATATATATATTTATCAGTTTTACAAAGAACTCAAGGTGGTACAAAGAACCAGAGGTGGGTTGGGTGGAGAGAGGACTGGCCCAAAGACTCCCAGCTGGCTTTCATGCCTAAGGTGGGACTAGAACTCACAGTCTCCTGATGGTTGTCCCAAAGTCTCCCAGCTGGCTTTCATGTCTGAGGTGGAACTAGAATTCACAGTCTTCTGGTGATTGGCCTAAGGTCACCCAGATGGCTTTCATGTCTGAGGTGGAACTAGAATTCACAGTCTTCTGGTGATTGGCCTAAGGTCACCCAGATGGCTTTCATGTCTAAGGTGGGACTAGAACTCACAGTCTCCTGGTGGTTGGCCCAGTTGCCCAGCTGGCTTTCATGGCTAAGGCTGGACTAGAACTCACCATCTCCTGGTGGTTGATCCAAAGTCTCCCAGTTGGCTTTCACGCCTGAGGTGGGACTAGAATTCACCATCTCCTGGTGATTGACCCATTAACACCCCATTGGCTTTCATGCCTTAAGAGGGGACTAGAACTCACAGTCTCTTGGGTTTTAGGCCAGCTCTTTAACCACTACACAAAACTGGCTCTGTGTTGGAACAATCCAGAAGATAAAAAACAGGGCACCTGTTGCCTTTAGGAAACAAGCTAGAATATTAATCGTGTAATGTTCTGCTCTCAAAGAGATCCTGCTAAGCTCTTTTATCCCTATTTCCATTCCTGCAAAGTGTCACGTTGCCTTTTGATAACTTTTAATTCTTGGTTTAATGATCTTATAAGCATTGCAGGTCAGCCTCCTTCCTACTTCAAACTCTAGTAAATCAGTTGTGTGATTCCTGAAAAAAATAGGGCTGGTTTGTGATGGTTCCATTGCCATTTTTGTCTTTTCTCATTCAGATTAGCAGAGAGCCTTTGGGGGAAAAATTGCATTCTGCTTTTATTAAACACAAAACCCCTCAACGGAACCCAGCTGGGTGTAAAACAGTGATAAGGGAATCAACTCTTTCAGTATATCTATATTTTATTAAACTCAGCTTGATAGGGAGATCCTATCTCAGTGTGAGATATCAGCCAACTGGTTTCTGTAAACTGTAACTTGAATCAAAGCCAGTTTAGCAGGAAAGGAAATAATGAGATCTTCTTGAAGTTAACTAGACTGCCTGCAGAAACAGAGATCTAAAAAGTTGCTAGAATTTTTGCCTGGGTTGGCAAAAATTTTGTTTGCTTTCTGAATTAAGTCCCAGAAAATGTCATGGTTGACCATTTGAATTTAACCACACACAAAAAAAGTTTAAAAATTCCATTGTCAATTGAAGTTGAAGACCACAGCAGGTTAAAATGTGTTTCGACCAGCATTACATGCCAACTCAACCGGTATTGTCAGCTTAGTTGCACTACGTGACTCCCAATTAGTTGAGGTGAAATTAACTTGCCCTGATTAACGTATTGTGCAAAAGACCAGGACTTGGGACTCAGTTGCTTCTGGGCATTCCTCTGCAATTCTTTAAAGCAGCTGTATCTTATTTTTATGGTGTCGGGAAATTGCCATCCATAGCAATCGGATAATCCTGGATGAAGACATGGCTGCTTTAAAGAGTTGCATCCTTGTGTCTCAAATTACCTTTGGACAAATGGAATCCAAACTGCAGCCTGCAATCACAAAACAAATAAATAATAAATAAATAAAAATGTATTACTATTCTTCTAATCTTTCCAATTTCCTAATCTTCTTATGACTATAACCTTGTTGCTTGTATCTTACGATATATATTGTTTTATTTAGCATCCTAGTACGGTTGACGTTGATTGCTTATTTAGTATCATATGACTATCACTAAATGTGGTATCTTGTGATTTACGATGAATGTATTTTACCATGTTAATGATCATGATTTATCACTGGTTACTTGTATGCACAGTGAGAGCTTATGCACCGGAGACAAATTCCTTGCGTATCCCATCACACTTGGCCAATAAAAAGAATTCTATTTTGCATGAAACACCTCAAAAATAATGACGGAACAGAACTAGAAGAAGAATCCAGAATAAAGTACATGGCATAAACATTATACCTGGGTAGGGAAATTTTGCTGTTAATTTCCTCACGCCCCCAGCTGTAAATATTACACATACATACAGATAGTTTTTGATGTACCACCTTTCATTGAGCAAGTGTTCAATGTTACAGTGGCACCGAAAAATGTGACGTATGACCAGTCCTCACCCTTATGACCATGGCAACATCCCCAAAGTCACATGATCAAAATTCAGGTGCTTGATATTTATAACAATTGCAGATCACATTTGCAACCTTACCAGCTGGTTTCCAACTAGCAAAATCAATGGGGAATCTGGCTCCGTGGAACGACTGTGTGATTTTCTTAACAATTGCAGTGATTTGCTTAATAACCATGGGGAAAAAAAGGCCAAAAAGAAAAAAAAAATCTGGCACAATTCACATAACAACAATTGCCCTGCTTTGCAATTGCAGGTGTAAAGTGGAGGACGTAACCGAGGTGCCAAATCTCCTTTTTTAAAAGTTGTTAAATGTAAATGTATTAAATCTTTATTAAAATTTTGATTTTAATCAAGGAGAATTTGCTTCAGAAACGCCTTCCAAAGATGGGGGGGGGATTTCAATGCAAACAGCCAAAAAGCAATGCCTCTGATTTCACTTACAGGCTGCCTCGATCAAAGTTCCGCTTTTCAGATCAACCGGCTTCCCTTCAGCAGCTGCATCCTTGTTGGAAGCTAATTGAATTCCATTCGGTTACATGAAATCAAATTTTCATTTTTTCCCTCAGTTTGACCCACTTCTTCCTTTTAATCCAATTCGCCTCCTGGCGTGCCCCTGTAAGTAAAAAATAAGCGGGAATCTTACATGTCCCCTTGCCACCAACCAGCCTCTAAACAAGCTAGCATTTATCCTAATGATAGGATGTGCTAGCAAGCCTTCCTTTTAAGTTTCAGGGGATGAAAATCAACTGGCGTGTCCTGTTGATTTTAATTCTTTCTTCCTGCCATCCTATTTGCTACGAGGTGGGGTGGACTGGACACCCCCTCTCCTTTTAAGCTTTCTGAAATTTATTGCCTTTGCTGAGCTCACCCAGCATTTACAGAGGTCACGCCACCAACTGAGGTACAGATTTTCTTTAAACAAAGTTTAAATTTCATGCACTGGATTTCAGGAAGCTTAAAAAGAAGGTTGCTAGTCAATCCCAAGTTGCAAGTAATAAAATGGGAGCAAGAAAAGAATTGAAATAATGGTGGAATTGCCATACTGTACATGCTGAATTTCATCCACTGAGATAGATATAGATACTTAGATACTTAGATAGATAGATAGATAGATAGATAGATAATTGGAGAGAGAGATGAATAGATTAGGATAGATAGTATAGATGAGAGAGACTGAGAAAGATATAGATAGATAGATAGATAGATAGATAGATAGATAGATGGATGGAAGATATAGATAGATGTATAAATGTATAGATGGATGGATGGAAGATATAGATATATAGATGTATAGATGGATGGATGGATGGATGGATGGTAGATAGATAGATAGATAGATAGATAGATAGATAGATAGATAGATATAGATGGATAGATAATAGAGAAATGGAGAGAGATGAACAGAGATAGAAGATAGATATGAGAGAGAGAGAGACAGATGGAGATAGAGATGTACATAAAGGTATGTGGATAATACTATATGGGAGTAATATATTAAGATAAAACCATAATAAAACCACCATAAAATGGAGCCATAGAATTGCAATGGACAGATGATACAATTCAGTGGATGAAATTCAGCATGTATTACAATCCCACTATTATTTTAACTCTTCCCTCCATTTCATTATGCTAGAGTTTGGGATGGACTAGCCACCAACCTTTTAAGCTCTGAAATTCGGCGTATGACGACTCCACCGTTATTTTTATCATTTTCCTTCTGCCTTCCCATTAAATTAGATCTCAGGTGTGTCTCTTAGGAGCCCTGTAGCAAGGTTATGATTGAAAGGTTAAGACAATGTTGGCCTTCCCCATCATCCTGATGTTCACCTCAAGGGTAGGAAGAGACTCAAGCTGGACCCGTGTTGCTAAGCAGCTCATCCTTACCCAATTTGTACTCAATTCCAAGCCACGGTTTCTGGGGTGGGGAAGCGTAATCATCAATCAATGACAATTAAATTAACGGTAAAAGCCACCCTGTTTTAGCAATGGCACCTTCATCCTTGACAGACTGAAGCTCCCCCAGAAAATAATGCCTGGTATCAGTAAAGGGTAAATGTGCAATTAATCCTGTAATTGCTGTCACTATGATCAAACATTTATTCTGCAAATAAGGAGATAATTAAGACGTGATATGGAGTGTCAGAGAGCTCAAGATTTCAGTCTTGGAGACTTCCTCTTTTTAGAGAATAAATATTTGCTGAATCCTGGGCTCCATTTGCCAACACACAATCATTATCTATCTATCTATCTATCTATCTATCTATCTATCATTATCTAGCTATATCAAATACCGGTCGATATCAAATACCGGTCGCCGTGTGCAAGCACATAGGTTGGGACTCCTCGGGTTGCCGTCCGCATGACAATGTCGGCTTGCGGTGACCCGGGGAAGGGCCTATTCTGCATCAGCCCCCGCCTTATGGAACCAGCTATCCGTTGAGCTCCAGCTGGCTCCTGACCTCTCCTCTTTCGGTGCGATCTAAAAACCTGGTTGTTTTTACAGGCTGGGCTGGACTGATCTCCTAGGGGAGAGGGTGGGTTTTAAATTCGATTTTAATTCGGTTTTATACTTGTATTTTGGCTTGTTTAGTTTAATTTCTTTTTAACTAATTTATTGTTCTGTGTTTTTATCTGTGAGCCGCCCAGAGTCCTTTCTGGAGAGTGGCGGCATACAAGTCAAAACAAATAAATAAATAATAAATATATCTATATATCTATCTACCTACCTACCTATCATTATCTATCAATCAATAGATCTATCTAGCTATCTACATTATATCTATTTATCATCTAGCTATCTACACTATACCTATCTACCAACTAGCTATCTACATTATATTTACCTATCTATCTATCTATTTCTCTATCTCCATCATCTCTCCATCCATCCATCTTCTATCATTAGCTAATAATTAAATATCATTAAACTTGACTTGTTGCAGTTTGCTAAGTGTGAAACCACATTTGGAATACAGGAGGTCCTCAGCTTACGACCACAATTGAGCCCACCATTTCTGTTGTTAAACGAGAGGTTTAAGTGAGTTTCACCTCATTTTATGACCTTTCTTGCCAGTCGTTAAGTGAATCACTGCAGTTGACAAGTGAGCAACCCGGTTGTGAAGTGCATCCAGCTTCCCCATGGACTTGGCTGGCCAGAAGGTCGCAAAAGGGGATCATGTGACCTTGGGACCCAGCAATGGTTGTAAGTATGAACCAGCTTCCAAGCGCCTGAATTGCAATCACACGATTATGGGGATTCTGAGCTGCGCTCGCCGTGCGACTGTTCTGGTTTGCTGGCAGCCTGTGGAGATGGCAGCAGAATCAGACAGTGGGGAAGAACAGGGACCAGTCTGGGAGTCTGAGGAGGACTCAGACAAGGGTCCTGCGTCCGATACAGAGATGGGGTCAGAGCCAACTGGGAGTTATGTGCTGACTCCAGAGCCTCCAGACTCTGACATCAGCGAGGCAGAGGAATAGCACGAGCCTGTTCCCAGTATGCACATGCACAGAGCTGCCAGAAGGCAAGAGCAGTTAAGACAAAAGGGGAGACTTGGGAGTAAGGCTTGGAGGTGATTGGCCCTCCCATTAAGACATAAAGGAAGTGCAAAGGTAGGAAAACCTTTGCAGGAAGCAATGTTGTTCACTCTGATCGGTTTCAACTCTGAAAGCTCCATGGTGAATTTGTTTGTTTGATTTTAAAAGACTAATTGGAACTTCAGTTGTTGGCAGCACTTCAAGAAAGATAAAGGTGCATTCTTATCAGCATTCTTCTGAAGAACTTTGGCAGACGTTCCTGGGACTATTTATAACTGGTTGAAACTCATTCCGGGCTGTGAATGACGATAATTCACAGCCATTGAACTAAAAGGGCTTTGGATTTTATGTGTGTTTATTGGTGTCTTAGGAAGCCTTGGTCAGAACAGCGACAAAGACACCTGCAAGGTATCTCTTTACCTGACTCAGCATATTGTGTGAACACACACAACCTCCATTTCTCCTTCACGCACCTCTGGAAGCAAAGGCCCTCTGAGTAAATTTGCACAAAATGGAGGCCTTTCCCATTACGTATGTAAAGCATGATTCTTCCCCTGCGTGAAATCTACCCCGTTATACTGATGAGGTTACGCTAAAGCAACCTTTTAATTAGAGATTAACTTGAACAGATTAACCTCTGATTAGATCTAATGAGCCAGGTTGGCTTGTAAGACTTAACTCTTGGGGGAGGGCGGGGAATCAGCCAGGGGAGGGAAACAAGGGGAAAAAAAGGATCCCAAAACATTTTTTACAAGGGTGATCAGTGGAACCAAACCCTGCTTTGAGTTTACAGTCTTTAAAAAAATATAGAACTCGAAGCAAAAGGGAGGAGGAAGGAAGGAGGAAAAAAAAGGAGACACAATTTTTTTTATCGATAACCGTTTGGGTGAATTCGCTTTGTTCAGTGCTTTTCAAACGCGGCAACTCCAGGTGTGCAGAATTGACAGGCAGCGTAGGCAATTGAGAAGCGTGAGTCGCGCAGTGGTCTAGAGGTGGAGGTCTCGTCTCACAATCAGGAGGCTGTGGGTTCGATCCTAGGGAGAGGCAGGTATTTCTCTCTCCGGGCACAATAAGACTATATCTGCTGAACGAAACTCCGCATTGGTGACAGGAGGGGCATCCGGCCACTAAACACTCCGCTCTATTCAGTTGCCCCGACTCCATCCCACAAGGGATTACAGGGTCCTTAGACGACAAAGCGTATGAGTTGAAACCCAGATCTTTAAAAGCTGCCAGATCTGAAATTTAGCTGCCCTCCCAGCAAAGGTGATGGATTCAACCAGATTTTCATCCTGATTTTGCAGCACAGCTGCAAAAGGAGGTGGGGTATTGGCAGAGGGGGGGGAGAGGTCCGTTGGCTGCCTGCCTTCCAGATGTGTTGAACTCAATTCCTACAATTCTCCATCAAGGTCTACACGGCTTGTGAATTCCACACACCTGGAAGGCAACAGTTGGGGAAAGGTGGGCAAGGAATGGCTTAGATATACATCCTCGGAAATGTGGATTATAGCATCCTGAGATTCCCAACAAGTCAACTGGGCTACATGTGAAGTGCATTCAAGTTGGAAAAAGCACAGTTGGGATACTCTTTTAAGAAGCCAATCCTTGGAAAAACGATTCTTGATGCTGAGTAGGGCACGCAATATTTTTGCACAAGGCTCACTATAGGTTTACTTGAGAGCCAGTTAAGATGCTGCCCTAGAAACCAGGAGATGGCAAGTTCTAGGCCTTGGGTGTGAAAGCTGGCTAGGTGACTTTGGGCCAATCCCCAGGAGATGGTGAGTTCTAGTCCTGTCCTGGGCATGAAAGCTGTCTTGGAAACTGTGGGCCAATCACCAGATGACTTGTAGTCCTTGGCATGAAAGCTGACTGGGTGACTTTGGACCAATCCCCAGGAGCTGGGAATTCTAGTCCCACTTTGCATGAAAGCTGGGCAACTGGGCCAGTCACCAAGACACTGCGAGTTCTAGACCTGCCTGAGGCATGAAAGCCAACTGGGTGACTTTGGACCAATCCCCAGGAGACTGGGAATTCTAGTCCCACTTTAGGCATGAAAACCAGCTGGGCAACTGGGCCAGTCAACCAAGACACTGCGAGTTCTAGACCTGCCTGAGGCATGAAAGCCAACTGGGTGACTTTGGCCAATCCCCAGGAGCCTGGGAATTCTAGTCCCACTTTAGGCATGAAAACCAGCTAGGGGACTTTGGGCCCATCGCCAGGATCTCCGTGAAGACTCAAGGTATTCCACCCAACCTTGAAGATACAGCCTACTATGACTATGACCCTTTCTCACTGTATTTCTGGAATATGTAATCTTGTCGTATATGTCCGCGTGGTACATAATCTTGGTTTAACTGTGGTGGATGATTCCGTCTTCATTTTCAAACCCAATTTCTCGATTAGGTTCCACCCTTCACCATCTGCGGAGCAATCTGGGATAAGTAAGAGACCTTCACTCTTCAGAGAAGGTTGACGGTGGGAGCCAGAAAGTGAAGCCACACAACCTGGGCAGCGTTGTGAAGCCAGGAGAAAAGAAAGCCAACGCAACACGTAACACCGGAGAGATTAAAAAATATTTGGGGAGCAACGTGTCATAAAAATGGTACAATGCTCAGGGAAACTCAGCCTGGGCTTTCAGTCTGGATCTGAGCTGTACTTTCTTAGTATTTACAATTGGGGAAGGTGTGGGGGGAGGAAAGGAAAAAGGCAAAGGAGGAATCAACTTGCATGCACAAAGTACAGGCCCCCCTCCAATGATGCGACCAAAGTTTTTCTTTCTGGCTTTGGACAAGGCCAGCCTGAAGAAGGTGAAGGTACTCCGGCAAATGTGGTACCTTTGCTGACACGGTCAGCCTCAACACCCCCCCTCCTCAGCCCAAAAGCCTTCCTGGTGATCTCAGTGCTGCTTTGAGCAGGGACGGGGGATCGGGGGGGGGGGAATCAGAAAGAAGAGAAACCCCACACCGCCCCCTCTGTGTTTGTCCATCTTTGCCTGAAAAACCAAGAACGGGGGAAAAAAAACCCCACACCAAGCTCTGAACTTAGCTTGGGGCCATAAATCAAGAAAAACTGCAAAAACTCCTTTCCGTATAAATAACGCAAAATCCAGGGCGGGTTCTGAGAGTTTCCAAACTACTTCCTGGGCATGTTCAAACGCCGTCCTTTTTTTTTTTAACGCGTCCCAACGCTGTCGCTTTCTCCTCCGGTAGTGTTTGGGTCCTCCGCTGCGGAGGAGGGTTGGCAGAGCTTCCTCCAGGCTGCCCGTGTCGTCGGCCTTCCGCCGCCGGAACACGACTTACAACAGGTTGAAATAATGGGAAGATGAAAAAAAAAACCCGGCGGCCCTCCCCGAACTTTGCGAGGCCGCAAGACAGGCGAAAACGAAACCGTCGGTCTGGGTGGCAGGGCGTCCCGCGAGAGAAACACGGGGGGCGGGGGAAACGCAGCTGGTTGAAGACAACGCTTCCAAAGGAAGGGAAAGGGCAATGGTTTTGTTTCTGGCCTAATCACGCCTAAGGGGCACAAGCACACATCCCGCAGATGGCCCGTTGTCCTTAATATGAGGGTTTGCCGGGGTGGGGTGGGGTGGAAGATGACAGTCAAGCTGCGGATCGCCGCCGGATGATGAAAGCGCCCCGCTGGAGCTGCCCAAGGTAGATCCTCATTTTTGTGCTGTCGCTGGTTTTCCTCACCCAGATCTGTCAAGGGTTGGGACAGAGAGAGACATAGAGATAAAGAGAGGAATGGTGACGCTGGAGAGAGTTGTTTCCGTTACGGAGCAGTTTTTAGAACTGGACTGGTGTTGGATACAACGTTACGGCAGCTGGAAGTCCACTTGGATTCTACCTGCAACTCCACCCACCTTGGTTAAACTACAACATCGAACAATAGGATTGGAAGGGATCTCGGAGGGATTCTAGCCCAACCCCCCCTGCTCAAGTAGGAGACCCTAGAGCAGCCGTGGTGGCACAGTGGTTAGAGTGCGCTACTGCAGGCTACTTCTGCTGCCTGAAATTTGGCAGTTCGATTCTCACCAGGCTCAAGGTTGACCCAGCCTTCCGCCCTTCCGAGGACGGTAAAATGCGGGCGCAGATCACGGGGGCAACAGGCTGACTCTGTAAACCACTTAGAGAGGGCTGCAAAGGAGTACATAAGTCTAAATGCTAAATGCTATTGCAACTGCAGGCTAACTCTACCATCTGCCAGCAGTTCGATTCTCACTGGCTCAAAGTTGATTCAGCTTTCCATCCTTCCGAGGTGGGTAAAATGAGGACCCAGATTGTTGGGGGGCAAGAGGCTGACTCTGTAAACCGCTTAGAGAGGGCTGGAAAGCACTGGGAAGCGGTATAGAAGTCTAAGGGCTTATTGCTATTCTGGACAAAGGGCTGTCCAGTCTTTTCTTGAAAATCTCCACTGATGGAGCACCCACAACTTCTGGAGGCAAGCCGTCCCACTGTTTGTTCTCACTGTCAGGGAATTTCTCCTTAGTTCCAGGTTGGATCTTTCTTTAATGATCTTCCACCTGTTACTTCTTGACCTGCCCTCAGGTAGTTTGGAGAAGAAGTCAATCCCCTCTTCTCTGTGACAGCCCCCCGAGTACTGGAAGACTGCTATCACCCACTAAGTTGCAGTTCAGAAGATGTATTGCGCGACACAAGAATCTAGTCAACTAAAGTTCAGCGCTAAACTGGTGCTAGATAAGAATCAACAGAATTCAAGAGTAATTTAGACTTTTGAGCATTTGTGGCAACGAAAGGATTCCAAGCTAATGACATGCTTAACTCCGCCGTCCATCCCTGCCTGCTCTTCTACAGAAGCAGCAAAGTGATAGCTTTCAACTGAAGAGCCCATCATTATCCAGCTAGAAACCAACCACGCTCAGCTTATTTCTCCACTTTAGCAGCCCATCTAAGGGCAAGAAAGAATCAAAGGAGCGCATGGATTTAAAAGCAACTGGCTAAAAGCAGTGGAGCAGTAAGAGTGTCTGTTTCTGAGCCACCACCAGAAAAGCTAGACAAGAGTTTTGATTCAGTTTCAAAAGGAGTGTGGTGGTAAGATCAGAAGTGTTAATCCAAAGAAATAATTGCTCAACGAAAATCTCCCTTCCTGCTCTGAAGGATCCTTCCCCGAAGCTCTTCAGTGGATGGTTGCCATGCAACTGAAGCAAGAACAATACAGTTTACCGCACACCAAAGTTATGGGGAAGGCTGCAACTCTGGAACCCCTGGACCAAAAGGAGACATTGTCTTACCTCGTTGGCTCCCACGGAGCTGATCACGCAGCTGATTTTGGTGTTCTCTTTCGATTCCAGATAAATAGCCTGGCTCTTGTGATAACTGGAAAAAGAAAGTATGTACTGATTTGTCATAGGGCACATTTGTGTCAGATTTCAGTTTAAACAAAAAACAGAACACAGAAGTACAATACAAAACATAGAATACAAAACCTGGAATCTTAACAGGAAGATTGGTTTTTGAACTACACACATATACGCTTTCGAACTACACACATATACGCTGAATTAAGTTTAATTCGAACCGAGCTGCGCTCGCTGTGTGAATACATCTGCTAGGTACCTCTTGACCTGACTCGGCATATTGTGTGAACACATGGCCTCTGTTTCTCCTTCATGCATATCTGTGTCCCTTTTTTTTCCAGCGCCTTTGTAACTTTGAATGGTCACTAAACTGCTGTAAATCAAAGACAGCCATGCACATTTAAAAGAAATTCGATCTGAAATAAAGCGAAGATTGCTTGGCGGTTATCCTTAGCGCGCAGCCCAGAACTCTCAATGGAAATTCTACATTCCTGTAACCTTTCTTTCTGATCAGTTTCTTACTTCGATGTGAAAGCCTCTTCTCGTTTCCCTTGTTTTATTCACAGCCATCTTGGCTTTCGGAAAAGGAGAAATCTACCTCCCTACTTCCTTCCTTCCTGTTCTACAACCCGTGGATCTCCATTGTGGCCCGCCAGTGGAGTTGGTGGCAGACTCAGACAGTGAGGATGTTGGGGAGGAACATATGCCAGTCCTGGAGTCTGGGGAAGGCTCGGACGAGGGCTCTGCAACGGAGGCAGAGATGGGGCCAGGGCCGTCTGACAGTTATCAGCTGCCTTTGGAGTTGGAGATCAGTGGGGCAGAAGAACAGCTGGAGCCTGTTCCCACTGTGCGCATGCACAGAGCTGCCAGGAGAAGGGAAGGAACAAGGGTCGACTTGGGATAAAGGCTCAGGTGGACAGTGAATGGCCCCTCCCGTAGGGAATAAAGAGGCGTGAAAGGGGAGTGGGGTTTTGCAGGAGACAATTAGTTCAATTCATGAGGATGAAGATCTGTTCCTGACTTCTTGCCAAGTAATTTCTGCTACAGTGTGATGTTAGGAAGCCATCGGCCTGGCAGCTCTCCAAGCCTGATAAGGGCCTGTAGTTGTGAAATATCTTGAAAGACTGTTGGCCGGGACTTTGCTGGAGAGGAATTCACTTTAACCTAAATAAAAGGGGGTTTTATCGGGACAAGGAGTCGGCTTCATGATTTTGAGTAACCTGGGTCAGAACACTCCCTCCCTGCTGTTCCACTCTTCCTGCTATGTACAGTGATACAGTGTGTGTGTGTGTGTGTGTGTATGGTGCAGATATATATTTATATATGTATATAGCATTTGTGTTATACATGTGTTTGGGTAGATATACACTCTCTCAAGAGCAGAACTTCATTTTTAAGGCAGGCCGGTGTGCTCGCAGTAAAAAAATAAATGACAATAAAACTATCTTCTTCCAAGGCATCGTTTTTTTAAACCAGATCTTCTTCTTCCCAGTGGGGAGGAGAGATTAAGCGTTTCAGGTAGAGATTAAGCATCCCCTAATCACAAGCCTAAATTGTTTGACATGCTTCCTGTTTACGCTGCTCCACTTGGGTCCCTACGTAAAGCACAGAGAATTGTCTCCCCGTTTCTGATTGCTCTTAATAGCTCAGCCTCCTGCCCAAACCACGTTCAAGATGCTGCTTCCATTGTGGTTTGTGTAAATTTCCTCTCCGCTGTTTGTGTTACCGTATTGATTGGAAACTTCACCCGCCTGCAAGAAACGTAGAGGAACCTGCAACCGTATGCCGGAGGGAAGAGGGAAGGTAATGAGAGAGAGAGGCTGTTTTACGCTTCTCTTAATTTCTGGCATTTGAAGTGAAGTATCGTTGTTTTTTATCCTGCCTGCCAATTTTAATGGAAATGACCACGGGATTGACCAGAGCAAGGGAAAACCTTTTTTGCTTTCTGATATGATCTAAAATGTTAGGCATGGGTTTTGAATGTACGAGTGTGTCCAATCCAGCAGCTTTGATTTCTGGGAGCGACTTATTTACGATAACAACCAACTGTGCTTAGCAATGGAAATTCTCTTCCCAATTGTGGCCTACCACAATTGAGGACTACCTACGTAGATATTAGTGTTGTCTTTTCGCTCCCACACACAACTGTCGTAAGCAAGCACTGTCTATCACACCTAACTCCATAAATGAAGGTATATTTCCACTAAAAACCAGGTTTCACTCAACTCTATGCACAGATTCTGGGTTCCAGTCTGAAAACCATTATTTTTGCAAGTCTAAACACCATTAAGCAGCTTTAGATATTCCACTCCTAGCCATAATCGTTTGTTCTTTCGAGATAATGATCCTTTTACATGTTGCCTATCAAGGAAAGTGGGGGGAAGAAATCTATTTTTGCAGCAGCCGGCAGATTCATTTTTAAGACATATGATAGCTGGGGAATCTTAATTTGCACGTCAAAATTGTCCTCCTACACGTGGGAGCTATTTTAGAAGTATCAACTTTCTGCAGAACTATTACATTTAATCTTTTCTTAAAAAAAAAATACACATTTCTAACAGTAAAAGGGTATGGCTACGCTGAGCATAGGAAAAGCTGTAAAAGGAGAACAAAAATAACCAGAAACATTCTGAAATTAAACAAAATGTTTGGCATAAATATAACAAACATTCTATTACATGTAGAAAAGCCCAAGCCAGGGAATACCAATGCCAGAAAGGAGTGGAGTTTGTGGAGAAGGAAGAGGGAGGGAGGGAGGGAGGGAGGGAGGGAGGGAGGGAGGGAAGGAAGGAAGGAGGAAGGAAGGAAGGAAGGAAGGAAGGAAGGAAGGAAGGAAGGAAGGAAGGAAGGAAGGAAGGAAGCAGGCAGATAGGTAGTTAATGACAGGGAAGGAACCTTAGTTTTCTTGCAGATATTTTTATTATCCATACTAGGTAATATTATGAACAAGTCTAATAAAATAAATAAATAAATGAACGCTAGAAGGGAGGGGAGTTGGGGGAGGAGAGGAGGAGAATGACTGCGGGGTCCCTGGTGCTCTCTGAGCTTGGGTGTTTCCTTGCAGATGTTTAGACTAGGTAACACCATCGGTGCCAGCCCAGTAGCACTAATGACGTTACCTAGTTTGGGTAACCAGTCATTAAGCGAGGACTGTAGATGGGATCTTTTTAAAGATATGGCAGGTATGGAAAAGGGGGGAAAAAAGCTATTTTTTTTCCAGAGACAATTTCTGATGGTCTCCTGCCACCTAGTGGTATAAAATGTTCATAACCACAACCTTGATTTCCATTTCCTCCGGAGTTTGGCTTCATGCGGAGACTTTGGGACTACGATTCCCAGAATCCCCCTGCCACGCTGACCTGGACAGGATAGTCCCTCTGAGCATGAACAGCCATTACTTCTCTCCATACTTAGCTCCTGGCCAAGCAAAAACCCTCCACAATTTTGACAAATGAACCAGAGGTGGTATTCAGCAGGTTCTGACCGGTTCTGGAGAACCGGTAGCGGAAATTCTGAGTTGTTTGGAGAACCAGCAAATCCCACCTCTGACTGGCCCCGCCAACCCCATCTCTTCTCTGCCTCCCACTGAGTCCCAGCTGATCAGCTGGGTCTTCTTTGGTTGCCCTGCACAGGAGAACAGAGCTGGAAAGCAGGTTAGTGGGGTGGGGAGGGAATAGGGGATTTTGCAGCAACCTTTCCCCTAGAGTGGGGTGGGAATGGAGATTTTGCAGTATCCTTCCCCTGCCATGCCCACCAAGCCATACCATGCCCACCAAGCCACGCCCACCAAGCCACGACATGCCCATAAAGCCACGCCCACAGAACCGGTAATAAAAAATTTTGAATCCCACCCCTGAAATAAATGTGACTTTCGGAGCGTTCTTAAACGTTGCTCTTAAAAAGCCCCCCGTTCCACACGCACCCCTTACCATCGTTTATCGTAGTAAAGTTTCCCGTCTTCTATCCGTGCCTCAAATCGTTGGGCGGGGGATTCTGCCGGCGTCGTTGGAAGATGCTCGGGCGACGAAGGAGATGCTGGGACAGAAAAGAGGACCAGGCGATAAGCATCAGCTTAAAAGTCTATGGAGGTTGTCAGTCATCCAGGACATGGTTGTCCCAAAGGTGTTTTCAGGAGCAACTGGACTTTCTTGCTTTTTTTCTTCTGAAGTCGTTTCGCTTCCCATCCAAGGAGCTTCTTCAGCTCCGACAGGACGGTGGGGAAGGGAAGGATTTATGCTCCTTGCAGGCAGCTGGTCATTTGCATCGTTTGAGAGGGTCATTGAGGCTACTTGGGAGGTTTGTCTGTATCCTCAAGGGTCATCTGAGTGGTGCAAATGGAGCCTTCTGACCGGCTGGTGGGGAAGGGAAGGATTGATACTCCTTGCAGACAGCTGGTCATTTGCATCCTTTCAGAGAGGTGTTGAGGCCACTTGGAGGTTTGTCTGTATCCTCAGGGGTCATCTGAGTGGTGCAAATGGAGCCTTCTGACTGGATGGTGGGGAAGAGAAGGATTGATACTCCTTGCAGACAGCTGGTCATTTGCATCCTTTTGAGAGGGTCATTGAGGCCACTTGGGAGGTTTTACGTGTGTCCTCGGGGTCACCTGAGTAGTGCAAATGGTTCCTGTAGTCTGCAATTTTCCCCCCTGGAAATCCATTCCTACTCCCACACTATTCAAAGGGTGTTCATCCCAAATTGTATAGCTGCAGATGTGCACACAGATAAAACCTCCAAGTGGCCTCAACAACCCTCTAAAAGGATGCAAATGACCAGCCGTCTGCAAGGAGTATCAATCCTTCCCTTCCCCACCGTCCTGTCAGATCTGAAGACGCTCCTTAGATGTGAATTCCATCTGTCTGGTAAACTCACAAGGTTAGTTTTTCTTGCCATGTACATTTATACCTCCAAACCAGACTGTGTTGTTTCTCTGTGTCATATATGTGGGTGTGTGCATATTTTTACTTACTTATTTATTTACATTTTTGTCATGTTTTTGTAGTGTATATTGGAGGTGGTGATCCTTCGAGAGCTTGCATGCAATGACATTTCATTTTAATGTGTGCCGACTGGTATACCTTTAAGTGACAATAAAGTTATTCTAATATACCAAAGGGGCAGTGGACAGATCTGGGATTTTCCATATGGCAACAAGGGGACGAAGCTCCTTCCCTCCATTCCAAACCAATTAAATTAAAACCATGCCCATGGTCATATTACTCACCTGGTCTTTTAGGTGATTTAAGCTGGAAAAGAAAGAAAAGGAAAACGGTTGAAGGAACAGTCACAAAAATACAGCCAAGAAATTTGATATTCATTTTTAGCTGTTTTCAGTTGTACGAAGAGGAACCAGCTGAGGTTGCAATCTAGATGTGCTGGATTCCAAATCCCATCACTTCCTTGGGTGGCGTGGCTACTGGCCACATCAGCTGGGAAGGGAAAATATTCCTGGAACCCCGCTTTCTAGAGATCCCCAAAACTATTAAACTACAAAAATATTTGCATCTTGGGCTTGGAACCCTGGGTGCTCTCTAAGCTTGGTTGTTTTCTTGCAGATGTTTCATTACCCAACTAGGTAACAATATCAGTGCTAGAAGGGAGTGGGGTTTGTGGAATGGAGAAGGACGACTGTGGGGTCCTTGGTGCTGAGTCCGGTGGTTTTCTTGCTGACATTTCATCACTCAACTAGGTAACATCATCAATGCTACCGTTTTAACTTTTTACAATGGTTGGATGTGACAGCTGTAACACTAATATAGAAAATAAGGAGGAGGGGTCTCCCCCTTTTCCCATCAACAGAAGACACATGTAAAACAAGTCCTTCCTAGGAAAAACAGGCTACTTGCACAAATCCAGAAAAACAAAATTGGGGTGGTTAGACAGAAAACTAAGGAGTTGTTTTTTTCTCCTGCTTCTTCTCCTAGCCCCACTTACCTTGTTGAGAGTCCTCAAATCTTCCATGATCTGCTCATCGGTTAGGAGATAATTGAGCTGAGGTAATCTACATTAAGGGTCATCCAAAACAGTCATGGAACTGCTTAGGGCAGGGCTCGGCAACTTTAAACATGAGCCCCAAAGGTCCTAACTGGAAGACCCTCCCCCAATTCAATTCTGGAACCAAACAGACTCTATGGCGGTTTCCCCCACCATAGAGTCTCCTCCTAATGCGGCGTCCTTTTTCCTCTACCTGTTCTAACCTAAAGCCCTAACAATTGTGGAGCCGACTGGCAACAGGGAGCCCAGAAGAGGGATGGAAAGAGCCACATGCGGCTCCAGAGCCGCAGGTTGCCGACTGCTGCCTTAAACTATTACTCAGCTTGCTTCAATTCCTTTTGCAACCTCTGGGATTTTGACAGCCACCAACCTCCACAGCTCTTCCTACAGAACCCCACTGTATCCTCAGAGCTGGGGTGGGGCTTCGCTAGCAGCGGTGGCTCTTCCGTCCCAAGGACCAGCCCATAGATTTCCACTGCTCTCCTCTCCTCTGCCTTCTAGAGCTGCAGGTTGCTGACTCCTGGCTTAGGGCCTTGCCAAAACAACCCAATGGTGCCCTCTCATTTTCCCATGTCATACTGAGAAGTAAGCTGGAGTTTGGTTTTAGCCAATGTTGATTGAATGCGAATAAACATCCTGATTTTTAGGAAAAGAGGGGAAGGAGGTGGGATGTTTAACACTGGAGGTCAGTTTCCCTGATTCGAGGCCATCTAAAAAAAATCAGTTGGCGCTGGAAAATAGCTTGGAAAGTACTTAACGGGTGATCAGCAGATAAAGCAGGGGTGACCAACCTTGGCAACTTTTAAGACTAGTTTCACTTTCAGTTGTGACTTCGAACAGCCGCTAAAAGAATTGTCGTTAAGTTGAGGACGACCTATACTGGCCAGCCCTGGTTTTTAGGGCAAGGTTTCATGGTAGAAAGGATATCTGGAGCTGGTTTCCTCCTTTTGTCAGGAATGGGCACCGGATCGTTTGGCCTCCTCCGCAATTTCCTGGTCATGATCGGCTTCACTTCCATGGAATCTGAAGAGAGCAACAAACCAAATGGATTATGAGGTCCATAAATTTCTTTAAAGGCACAGGGGGAAAAACAAATCCACCTGAGTACTGAGGCATCATCATCATCATCATCATAGATACTTGGTTGGCATCTAGGATGCTGGCAGCATTATTCCAAAAAAATACAGGCTGATCAAGTTTTGGAACACAATACCCAGGATATCACGATTGTGGAAAAGAAAAAAGTGTGGATTGTCGACATTGCCATACCTGGTGACAGCAGAATCGACGAGAAACAACTTGAAAAAAATCACCAGATATCAGGACTTATTTATTTATTTATTAATTCGACTTATATGCCGCCCCCTCTCCCAAAGGACTCGGGGCTTACAAAAAAAAAACAACACAACAATAAATTAAATAAAACCAGATTAAACAAATCAAGCCGAATTAATACTAAAATCCCAGCATTAAAACTTTAAAACCACCCCACCCCAGGGTCACAGGACTTGAGAATCGAACTGCAGAGACTCTGGCCTAAACCAGTGCAGGTGGTTCTAGTGGTACTGGGCACACTGGGGGCTGTGCCTAAAGACCTAGGCAAGCACTTAAAAACAATTGGCGCTGACAAGATCACCACTGGTCAGCTGCAGAAGGGATCTGCTCACATAATCCGCCAATACATCACGCAGTCCTAAACACTTGGGAAGTGTTCGACTAGTGATTTGTGATACGAAGCCCAGCAGTTACCTCATTTGCTGTGTACACTGCCTTTTTTTGTGTCAAACAACAACAACACTCCCCACTCCACCCCCAGATATATTTTTCACATCTATAGAATGTAGAGTCAAACTCTGTTATCCCAACTCTGTTGTTCAATTTCACTGAATCTCCAAACCAGGCTGACTTTCTGTTGTGGCCTGTCAGCCACCGACCCCTTCGTCAGCCGAATCAGAGGCGGCGGCATGAAAGTCAGGGTCAGCATCAGGGCAACCTCAGAGCTCCGAGGGAATGGAGCTGGCAGAGAAAGAGAGAGACAGAGGCGGAGTCTGGGCCATCCATCAGCCCTCAGATGGAGAGTCAACAGCCCCCAGGTCTGGAGGTGGCTGATGAGGAAGAGGAGGAACAGCTGGGACCAGTGCCTGATGCGCAGAAGGCAGAGGAGAGGAGAGCAATGGAAATCTATAGGCTGGTCCTTGGGACAGAAGAGCCACTGCTGCTAGAAAAGTCCCACCCTAGCTCTGGGGATAAAAGGCAGGTGGTGGAGATGAACAGAAGTGGCAGACAACTATTTATCTCCCAGCCGGACAGACTTATTAGCCTGCGAGATAAACTTTTTTAACCGGGGCTGCCGGCATTCCTAATAAAGGAATCTTTTGAGTTCACATCAGAGGGTTTGTCGTGTTTGGGGAGTTGGGTTAGAACACTTTCATAAACATTGCATTGAATCTATATATTGAGTCAGGTGCATCCAAAGCGATTTGTCTCAACGGTTTGGAAAAAGCTGGAGTCTCTGCTTTACCTCCTGTCAGTTCCATGGTAAGCTTCTCACTCTCAATCATCTTCTTCTTCTCCTCCAATTCAGCGATCAAGCTCTCCTTCAGCTCGATTTTTTTATCCTCAAACTCCTTCACTGCTGCTTTCTTCTCTTTGATGTAGTTTCGTTCCACCTGCTCTGTCTAATCCACACCCAAAAGAAAAGGAGAGCACTTTCAAGGTTAAGGCGAAACGTAGGTTGCTGCTGCCTTAGAGAATTCATTAAGTGGCTGCCTGACTCCCATCCTGGATGGGGTTCTAATAAATTGGGTCCAAAATGATGATCACAGAGTCCCATCAGTGATCATCATTTTGGACCCAAAATGATGCAGCAAAAGGAAGGTGAATGTGGATTGATGGAAGAGAATGGCCAGTTTAAATGGAAATACTGTACATAAATATGGTCTGTCAGGAACACCAATTCTTGGATGGGGGGAGGGAGCCTGTTTGCCAAATAAAAACACAGAAGGAATCGATGCTAATTGGGGCAACCTGAAGTGTCTGCTTTTCAGTAAGCTTTTACAAAATTTCTATGGCAACGTAACTGGTGGATTTCTTAAGACAACAATTATTTCTTGAAGACAGTAACAGTAGAAAGGAAGTAACCTGAGGCTTGCTAATTACAAATATCTCTGCTTATATCACCTAGGTGATATCTATGAGTTGTATCATTTCCCACTCCCCTTTTCTGAAATGTACAACCATTTTTTGGATGTAGGAATCCCTCCCATTATTTCCTGGAGGGAATTCCTCCAGGGCATACTGTTAAATAAATGCAGCAAGCAAGCCTTAATTATTGGTTTTAGGGATCTGATTCCACAGGTCCCACCATTTGGTACAAAAAGGAGTCCCTGCAGATTTTACTCCGCTGGTTGCTGGCGACTATAGTGAGCAGTGGAATGGGACAACTTGCCACAGCCAACTTGCCACGGCCAACTCATGGCCAAGGTGGGACTAGAACTCTCAGTCTCCAGGTGATTGGCCTAAAGTCACCCAGCCAGCTTTCATGCCTAATGTGGGACTAGAATTCATGGTCTCCTGGTCATTGGGCCAAAGTCACCAGCTGGCTTTCATGGCTAAGTCAGGACTAGAACTCATCATCTCCTGGTGATTGGCCTGGTGCCTTAATCACTAGATAAATTGGTCTATTTTTATGTGTACCTGATGGGCAAAACTACCAGCCACTCACCCCACCGAAAGTACTTGAGTGTATACTAAATCATTTTTTTTTGTACAAGATTCATTAAAATCAGTTAACAGCAACTCTGTTTAAATTTCGGTGAATTTATTCCAAATCTGTCTAGGCTGGAATCCAGTGCAGCAAACATAAATAATCCTGAAGTCCTAACATAAAATAGTTTTTGTAAGATATACTTACTTCCAAGTGAAGAAAAAGCTCTGGAAGGAAACAGACATGACAATTATTAGAGGGAAGATACAACCATGTTTAATTTTAGTAGAATACTGGAGTTGTTGTTCTGGGATAGGTTTGTGGATGACAAAAGAGGATAATGTCTTTAACGCTAATATGGCAAGTGAGCTTCGAATATACTCCTCTCTGAACGAAATCCCTCAGAAGTACACAATTCACCCACACACAAATGCATGCATGCACGTTTATTCATCGTTTATATTGTATTTATACAATTTTGATTTATAGTTATGTAGCTTGTCCATCCCATCAAAAGTCCCTTTGGGCAGAGCACAACAAAGTAAATAAAATATAAAACACCATAGATTTATATAAACACATTAAAAACAAAGACATATAAAATCACATTAAAAACTAAATAATTAAAAAAAAAATGGAATATGTTGTTACAGCAATCCAAGCATTATGGCTTCTGCCTGGTAAAGCATTATTTATTAAATTTATATGCTGCCCATCTTGCCACGTGAGGAGATTCAAAACAGGAATGATGGAAGTTACATGGAATTTTGGGCATTTATTTTCCAGTATATAGATAGGACCTAATTGTGAAAGCTAACACGGCGCTCACAACAGGCTGTTTCTTGATTTTATAAACGAATCTGATGATTAGTGATAGACCCAGCTAATTCCAAAAGGAAACATTGAATGACTAGTTATAACAGCTTAGCGATGGAAATGTTGGACTAAATTGTGTTGTCGGAGCGAATATCTCACTTTGTAAGGTAAGAATTCTGCGTGGGTAATTTTACACGTTAGGATGAATTTGCCACCTCAGTCCAACCTGCTCACCTGCATTGCGAATCCTCTCTTTGTATTGCTGATCCAGCTTCTTCATTCTTTTCTGATATTCTTGTAAGGTACCTATGGAATAAGAAGTCGCAGCATGAGAAATTGCAACCACACACCTCCTTAAAAAACAACAACCACCTTCTCCCTTTTCTCAATTTCTTGCTATAGACGCAGTTACCTGGAAATCACTGCCAGATTTGAAGTAATACCATTGATTTACTCAGGAAGGAAATTATAGGAATAGTTTGCCAAAAACCTTTGCCTTCTCTTGGGGTTCTGAATTATAAACCCCTACCTCCACCACTTGACACTGGTCATCTTAGCTGGAGATAATAGGTACTGAAATTAACAGAATAACAGGGACCTGGGAGGTCTTGTAGTCCAATCCCCCATTTAAGCAGGAGACCCTACACTGTTCCAAACAAGTGGCTATCCAATCTCAAAAACTTCCAGGGATGGAGCACCCAAAACTTCCGGAGGAAAGTCATTCCACTGATTGTTCTCAATGTCAGGAAGTTTCTCCTCAATTCTAGGTTGCTTCTCCCTGATTAGTTTCCATCCGTTGCTTCTTGCCTGCCTTCAGGCACTTTGGGGTATAGGTCAACCTCCTCTTCTTTGGGGCAGCCCCTCAAATATTGGAACACTGCTATCATGTCATCCCTAGCGGTATGTTTTCCTATGTCTCCGTGTTCAGTACTCATTTGGCTTTCCATTGGGAATTGATGTTGAAGTTGTTGGGTAGATGTTGGGCATATGCAAGTGGGATGAGTTGAATAGTTGCAGAATCAACTGTTTGGCACTAACAAACCTTCTTGTTAGCATGGTTTCTTTTCCCCTACAGGTTTTGCAAGAGACCAGATCCAAGAACTCAACATTCCAGTGTAGGCAAACTCACAAAGCTAAATGGTATCGTAGTTGGCAATTTAGAAGCCTTACCTTCCTGTAGTTGCTGCAGCTGCCTTTTTAGTGACGCCAATTTATCCTGATACATCCTGAAAAGAGAACAGGTTTTAATGTCATAAGCTGCCCAGAGTTACCTGGCAGTAGGATAGGTGACAAGAAAATTTAATAATAATAATAGATGAGAAAAAATAGATGAGAAAGAACTGGAGAAGATAACAAAATACAAAGAATAGCAAATAGAAATAGAATGGCTGTGGCAAAAGTAAGGAAAGGTGGTACCTATAATGCAATCCCAAAGCAACCGAAACATTGTTATTATCACTTTTTTCTGTGAACACACTGGCATACATTAAAAAATGAAATTCTGATGCTCTCAAAAGAAAAATATATAACCAGACACACATGCACACACATATATGTACATCTATATCTACATATCTATCTACCCATCCATCTATCTATCCATCTTGTATTTTATTATTCTATTTTATTCCAATCTCAGTTTAAATTGTACATTTATTCCAATTTCATTTTCATTTTATTTTATTCCAATTCCATTTTAAACGGTCTTTATTGGATTTTAGTAATAATTTGTGTTTGGAAGTCTGCACTTTGATATGGCCCATGGGCTAATTAATAAAGTAATATATGTACTTCGAATATGTGTGTGCATGTATGCATGTGGTTATATATTTATACATATATATACAGATACATACAGATACACACACATAAGTATATTAATCACAGTCTATTTTGAATATAGAGTAGAAAATGAGTCTTGAGAGCTAAGAAGGCCAATATTAGATGGTACCAAGGTGTTGCAATACTCACTGTTCCTTCATTTCTACATAATCTTCCTCATCGTGTTTCGCCAGATCAGTTTCACTGGCATCTTCCGTATCTAAGCAACAGGATTAGCATCATGTCAGAAAAAAAAATCAAATAAAAATCATTTTTTGCTAAAGCCAATTTCTCCAGGGTGACACTTATGCCCGTGGCAGCATTCCCATGGTCGCACGATTTACATTTGGATGCTTCGTAACTGACTCATATTTATGACGGTTGCAGCATCACGTGATTCTCCTTTTGCGGCCTGCTGACAAGCCAAGTCCATGGGGAAGCCAGGTTCGCTTAACAACCGTGTGACTAATTTAACGACTGCAGTGATTCACTTAACAAACGTGGAAAGAAATGGGGCAAAACTCCCTTAGCAAACTTCTTACTTAGCAACATTGGGCTGAATTGTGGTCATAAGTCAAGGACTACCTATATTGTGGTCCAGATCCTGAAATCGTGTAGCCGGGGTAGGTAGAGAGCATCTATCCTGACTATAGACAGTGATGGGTACTGTGGTCCAGACACCAGAGATAGGAAGTGACGATGGGTGTTGTGGTCTTGCCCCTACAGTCTCCACTCTCAGCAGAAAGTGATTGGTGTTGTGGTACATCACCTGCAATCACTCTACCTGGGGCAGAACCATGGGTGCTGTGGTTGGGCACCTTCAATCATTACACCCAGGGATGGCTTTGGTAGTCCAGCCACAACAGACAGGAAGTGATGGGTGCTGGTGGTTTATCCTATTCAGTCTCCATTGTTAGCAGAGAATGATGGGTACTCAGGTCCACAAGCCAGTGATGGGTATTGTGGTTCGGCCACAAGAGACAGGAAATGATGGTGTTATGTGGTCTAGCCCTTACAGTCTCTACTGCCTGCAAAGAGTGATGGGTGTTGTAGTCCAGCACCTTCGCTCCCTTTAGCTAGGGCACAGCAATGGGTGCTGTAGTTGGGCCCCTGCAAACACACTACAGCCAGCGATGGGTATTGTAGTCCAGCCACCACAGATGGGAAGTGATGGGAGTTGCAGTTCATCTCATGCTTTTTCCACTGATGGCAGAGCATGATGGGCGTTGGGGTCCAGCACTTGCCCCCTACCTCCAAAACGACGGTTAGTGTGGTTCAACGACCCCAGAGAGGGAATTATGGGTGCTGGAGTTCACCCCATATAGTCTCCATTGTCGGCAGAGTATGATGGGCGTTGGGGTCAGGCACCAGTCAAAGGAATGGGTATGGTAGTCCAGCCCCCTCCCCCCCATAGGAAGCGACAGTCTAGCTAGCTCCTCCCGTCCCCCACGGTCGGCGGGGAGTGATGGGCGTTGGAGTCCTGCCCGCCACCTGCCCCCACCCCCGACAGACCGGCCGGGCTCACCCTCGTCGGAGTCCCGAGCGCGTCCGCTGCGTTCGCCGTCCTCCTCCTCGGCGGGGCTCTCCAGCTCCTCCTCCTCATAGCTCTCGGCGGCGGCGGCGGCAGCAGCGACAGCGGCTCCGGCCCCCGGGGGCAGCGTGGAAGCCGGCGGCGGCAGCGGAGGCCCCGGGGGCAGCGCGGGGGAAACCAGCGCGGCGGCGCTCATGGCCCGCGAAGCCGTCCCCTCAGCGTCGGTCCCTCCTCAGGCGGGCGCCCACAGAAACGCGCTCCTTCCTCCGCGCAGGCGCGCCAGCTGCTTCCGGGACCGCGGGGCGTTCCTCGACCTCGTCTGGCCCGTTGCTCTTTCCGTAGACGCCTGGGCGGGGCGTCGCCCGCCAGAATGGGTTAGTAGACTCATTCTGTAGACGTGTACGCGAAACGCCTCCCCTCCTTCCCTCCCTTTCCCCCCCCCTCTCTCTTTTTATTTCTTTCTCTCTCTCTCTCTCTCTTCTGCAATGCTTGGCTTAGCTTAGTGCTTCTCAACCACAAGTTATGCTTTAAGAAGGATGGACTTCAAATCCCAGAATTCCCCAGCCCTGTACATGTATATATACATCTGAACTAGACTGTGTAGTTTCTCTGTATCATATAATCTATGCGGGTATATGCATAATCTTGTATTTATATATCCATTCTATCATGGTTATGTAGTGTATATTGCAGGTGGTGACTCTTTCACAACTGTATATGCAAAGAAATTTCAATATAATGTATGACGATTAATGTACAATTTAAAGTGACAATAGTAATTCTATCTCTCTATCTCTATCTCATCTCTATTTGTCTGTCTATCATATCTATCATTATCTATCTATCTATCTATCTATCTATCTATCTATCTATCTATCTATCTATCTAATCTCTCTCTCCCAGCATTTCCCAGCCAGATGTGCTTTAAGATGCATGGACTTCAACTCCCAAAATTCATAGTTCTAACATCATAGGATGTAGAACTGTGTGCAGAGCAAGGCTTCCCTAAATCGCATCTACAATCCTTGCAGATGAAGATTAAGGAGGGAAAGGAGGCGAAGGGAAAGGCGAGGTTGCTAAGAAATGCCGTGCAATAATAAATTCCGTGTACGAGAGGCTGGAAAATTTAGTCCGTGCGTCGTCCAGATATAGGTCGTATGATGATGCTCATGATTTAGATCCTCCTGGATGGGAATCATCGGGGGTGCTGTTGTACTCCCACACACCCAGCTGGAGGGCACAGGGCTGGGGAAAGCAATACAATCTTGAATAGGAATAGAGGAAGGAAATAGAATTAAAGTAGAATTAAAATAGAATAGAATTAAAGTAGAATGGAATGGAATAGAATAAAGTGGAATGGAATGCAATGCAATAGAAAAGAACAATAGAACAGAATAGAATAAAATATAGAGTAGAGTAAATAGAGAATAAAGAATAGAATAGAATAGAATAGAATAGAATTAAAGTGGAATGAAATACAATGCAATAGAAAAGAACAGAACAGAATAGAATAGAACATAGAGTAAATAGAGAATAAAGAATAGAATAGAATTAATAGAACTGAAATAGAATTAAAGTAGAATGGAATGGAATAGAATAATAGAATAGAATTAAAGTGGAATGCAATGCAATAGAATAGAATAGAATTAAAAGAATAGAACTAAAATAGAATAGAATTAAAATAGAATGGAATAGAATAAGAATAGAAGTAGATTTAAAGTAGAATTAAAGTAGAATGGAATGCAATGCAATGCAATAGAATATAATAGAGTATAGAGTAAATACAGAATAGAATATAGAATAGAATAGAATTAAAAGAATAGAATAGAATCAAAGTAGAATAGAATTAGGATAGGATAGGATTAAATACAATAGAATACAATTAAAATAGAACTAAAGTAGAATAGAATAAAATTAAAATAGAACAGGATAGGGATAAAATAGAAATAGAAGAAATAAAGTGGAAGTGATAGAAATAAAATAGAAATAAAATAATAGAAATAGAATTCTGTATTGGCCAAGCGGGGCCAGGAGGTTGTCTTTAGCAGCAGCTGCACCCTTGTAGGGATCACCCCAGGGGCGTTTTCCACCCACAACCGGCAGAATCAGAACTCAGGGCTTTTGGCCCCAGGCAACGTTCGCTGGATCCTTTTTTTTTTGCCCCGGAGCAACCGCGAGGGCGTATAAACCACGCTCCCACAAGGCCCCCTCCCTACGTGTGGGCGGAGCCGGGTCCCCTCTTTCCATCGGAATGCGGAAGCGCCGCTGATTGGCTCGCTCTTCGGGGGGGGGAAGCCCGAGAGAGGGGTGGAGCTGCTTAACTAGAGCCATGGGTGGGGGGGCAGGCTGAAAGAATCGAGCGCCGATCTGTCGCTTCGGCCAAGGCTTTCCCTTCGGAGGAGGTTCAGCCAGGCCCGGGGAGTCGAGCGCCGCGCTCATCGATCGCCATCGGCCGCGCCTGACGGAGCGAGTGAGCGAGCGGCGGCTGCCTCTTCGGCGGAGCGGAGGTCGCTCGGAGTGCGGACACCGCGGGCTTATCCTTCCCGGAGCTGACCGGCCGCCGGCTAGGAACTTTTCCAAGCCCCGGACGGGTAAGGAAGCACTTTTGAGGGGGGGGGGCGGGAAAGGGAGGGAGGGGGGTTGAGGAGGGCAAGGCCAATTGTGGGGAGGGGGCTTTTATTTGTTTATTTTTTTCCTCTTCCCCCCCCCCCCCAAGGAAGGAAGTGGAAAGGTTGCGGGGAGGGAGGAGAAACAAGAGGGGGGAACGCCAGAGGGTTGCTGGGGTGGAGGGCCGCCGCCGTTCAAAGAGCTGGGGAGGATGAAGAGGAGGGGAGGAGGGAGCTGGGAAGGAAGAGTCAGGGAGGAGGGGGTCGGGGCAAGGAGAGGGCGGGCGGGGAGAACAGGAGGGGGGGGGTGTCTGGGGAGGCAGGAGGGGCAGAGGATGGGGAGGGGCTATACTAATATGGTGGGGAAGAGGTCGGTGAGAAGAGGTGAGGTATATCGAGGGAGAGATCAAAGAAGGGAGAGGGTGGGGGGGCCTGTACTGGGAGGATGGGGGAAGGCAAGAGAGGGAGGGGCGCTATATTGGGAGGAGGGGAAAGAAAATTGAGGCTCAAAGAGCCCTCCGTGGTTTGGAGGGGGGAACCTGGAGTGGATGGTTGGGGTGGGGGGGGGTGCTTTAAGGAAAACGATGCAAAGACTGGCGGACCTTAACCCCTGAAATGCTGGGGAAGGCAGCCCACCGGGGGTTGGGGGAACTGTAAGGAGAATTGGGGGGTGGGCAGAGAAGAGGGTTGCGGGGAGCAACCTTTGCAGCCGCTGGTTTTGGGCCCCCAAATTCTTCTGATACAAAAACTCCCTTTTTATGTCCTTGTGAGTCACTGGAGCTTGGGAGTTCTAGTCTCTGTTTAGGCATGCAAGCCTGCTAGGTGACTTTGGGCCGATCCCCAGGAGACTGGGAGTTCTAGTCTCTGTTTAGGCATGCAAGCCTGCTAGGTGGGCCGATCCCCAGGAGCCTGGGAGCTCTAGTTCCACTTTGGGCATGAAGTCTGGCTGGGTGAGTTTGGGCCGATCCGCAGGAGCCTGGGAGTTCTAGTCTCTGTTTAGGCATGAAAGCCTGCTAGATGACTTTGGGCCAATTTCCAGGAGGTTGGGAGTTCTAGGCATAAGAGTCAACTAGGTGGCTTTGGGCCAGCCCCTGTCTCTCAACCTAGCCCATCCCACAAGGTTGTTGTTGCACGAGAAAAAGAGGAGGAGGAAGGAACATTATGTCTGTTCTCCACCTTGGGTTATTTATAAAAATAATAAAGGCAGGATAAAAAATTATAATCGGTAGATAAAATGTAAAAAATGGACTCCACTCCTGGTGTAATGAACTGTGTTGACGATGAGAGCAAGGATATTGTGTGGGTAGAGAAAAAAGATTAGAGAAAAGTTGAAGGACTATCCTGAGATAGACAGAGTTGGTCGTGAGATAAGGACAGACTGTACTTTCCAGCGCCATGTAGTCTCCCAGTATAAAATAACAAAGTTGGAAGGGACCTTGGAGGTCTTCTAGTCCAACCCCCTGCTTAGGCAGGAAACCCTATATCATTCCAGACAAAATGGCAGTCCAATCTCTCCTTTAAAACTTCCAGTGTTGGAGAAGCCACAACTCCTCACTGGTTAATTTTTCCTCACAATTTCCAAACCTTTTTTCTCACAATTTCCAAATCCTTTTTTTTTCTCCCCAAACTCCACCTTGAACTAGAGATTAACTTTAAGCCAGAGGCTAAGCCTGAGAGCACCCTACTTTGAAAGCAGTTTGTCTATGGAGATTCTCCGCCATCCAGATCATGGTTGTCCCAAAAGTGGTTCTTTAGGAAGGCAACTGGACTTTCTTGGTTTTTCTTTGAAGATGTTTCGCTTCTCATCCAAGAAGCCTCTTCAGCTCTGACTGGATGGTCATTCCCCACCATCCAGTCAGAGCTGAAGAAGCTTCTTGAATGAGAAGCAAAACGTCTTCAAAGGGAAACAAAGAATGTCCAGTTGCCCCTTGGAAATAGCACCTTTGGCTTTGAAAGCAATTCCACTTAAAGTCAACCTAGGCCCTTGATGGCAAAGCTATGGTACGCATGCCGGAAGTGGCACGCAGAGCCACTTCTGCCGGCACGCGAGAGGTTGCCCGGAAGAGCCCCACTGTGCATGCTTGTGCACCACCCGCCCACCCTCCAGTTGATTGTCGGGTATCTGGCGTGCATGCGCAGGGGGCGGGGGGTACGTGGGAGACACGTGTGCATGCACAGAGACGCATGTGGGGGGTCTTGCACACATGCACAGAGACGTGTGGCACATGGGGGGGTCGCACAGGGGACGTGGGGGGGGGCCCTGCATGCATTGCCTTCTGGGTGGTGGCATGTGAGCGTGCGCATGCAATTTTCAGCACAGGCAACGAAAAAGGTTAGCCACCACTGACCTAGGCTGTAAGATTGTGTCATGCCCCTGGTGGAGACTGACTCTGAGGGAGAGGAGGAACAGCCGACATGGAGTGGAAGTGTGGCTCCGGAGGTTGTGGAGGAGGCTGGGGAAGGGCAGAGGCCGGCTGGGCAGTCAGAGGAGGACCCAGGCCCATCCCCTCTCCATCCTAGGGCACGCAGGGAGGAGAGGATAAGGGAGAGACGTGGTCTTCTCAAGAGGAGAGGGCCTTGATCCTCTTCATGGGCTGCAGGTGTGACAACTGAATAAGAATTTGGACCTGTGTACTGGCAAATGCTGGAAACAAAGCATGTTTTATTTGGGTCTGAAGTTATCTTGGTTGACGTCCTTCCAACAGACTGCCTTGTTATCTCCTTGAATTTGGCAAATACTTCTCGTGTTCCGTTGTGGAAATTTTGTCATTGTAGCTTGTTTGGTTTTTTACTTCACCTCTATCTGCTCATTAAATTCGGACTGTATTGCTTTCTTTTGAAGGCTATTTTTGAGTACATTTTATCTCCAACTGAGTATTATTGAACAGTGGGGCCAAATTGGAGGCATTAAATGACGTTTTGATTTTTGTTACGTTTGTGTTACACCCTGGCTCATCACAGATTGCTTCTAAAATCTACAACATCTGGAAGAAGTAATACTCCTTTGTGTGTGTGTGTGTGTGTCACACCGATTTAATTATAAGGTGCCTAGTCAATGAGAGGTTTCCTTATGATTACTATTAATTAATTTTGCAAGTGCAGCCAAAGGAAAAAAAAAGAAAAGATAAAGGGAGATGTAATAAGCATTGTAGCTTTAGCTGTGACTTTTCAGAATAAGCCAGAGATAAATCTGCCTTCTAAATCTAAAATGTCTTCAAAACGATTGTGAAGGTTTTCGTCAACATGAAAACTGCCTTAATGTGTAGCCATTTATTTGTCTTCCTGACATTTCACCATGGAATATACTGGTGAGCGAGAGGTAATGTGGCTAGCGAGTCCCAAAAATGCCCTTAAGTTTTCTAAAGAAACGTATGCAGATAGTCCTCGAGTTACAACGCTTCGTTTAGTGACCATTCGAAGGTAGAACAGTGTTGAAATATCAATGACCATTTTTTCCCACATTTATGACCGTTGCAGCACCCCCCACGATCACGTGACCAAAATTCAGACGTTCGGCAAACTGACTCATAGTTATGACAGTTGCGTGATTCCCTTCTGTGACCTTAAGCAACATCAGTAGGAAAGCCAGATTCGCTCAACAACCCTGTGACCAAATTAACAATTGCAGGGATTCCCTTAACAACTGTAATTAACGTGGAACAAAATTCACTTAGCAAACGTTGCGCTTAGCCGCGGGAAATTTTGGGTGCTCGGTTGCTGTCATAAGTCCGAGGACTTTCTGCACGCTCAGTGCAACCAAGTTTGCCCTCCCCATTTAAAATCTTGAAGAGAGAAGCTGGGGGTGGGGGTGGGGGGAGAAAAAACCTGATTTTTTTGTCTTGCTTTCAGATAATCTTAGTTTGGGTTAAATTTTCCTCTAAATCTCCATGTAGGCCAGCAGCTAGCTAGGAGTTTGGTTGATGCTAAGCAACATGCCCTAAAATAGCGTGCCAGAGAAATCTTGAGCTGGAATTGCAAAATGGGTGAATTTAGCATCCTTTGGAAAGGGGGAGGAAAAAACAAAACAAAAGCAGGCTTGATAGAACAGGATTGGATTGAGAATTTTGGGCCAAGTCAAGGCTGTTTCTTAGAACCTCTGGTCTGCGTTACTGGATTACTTAAATGCTTTCAGGTCTTTAAATAGGCCTTCGACTAATAGTGCAAAATTGCTGAGTTATATAACTGGAAACAAAACCCGAGTCTCGAATCATTATTATTTTTTTTTTCAGAGTTGCGTAACATACCAATCTTGAATATGTTCCCCTATCCCCACCTTAGATAAGCTTTACATATCTATCACCTTTCTAATCTTACCATCAGGGACCTTTGCAATAAAAAACCAAATAAACTTTAATATCACTTTAAACTGCGTGGAGTCTCCCTGGGGCGTTTTGTTGGCTATTCAGAAAACTGGTTGAAGATGTGATATGTGTGTGTGTGTGTGTGTGTGTGTATGTATGTATGTATGTATGTATGTAATACATATATTTGCATTGCATTATGCATTGCATTATGCATTATGCATTGCATTGCATTATGCATTGCATTGCATTGCGTTATGCATTGCATTATGCATTGCATTATGCATTGCAGTGCGTTATGCATTGCATTGCATTATATATATTATATTATTATATACGTATATATATACATATATATATAAAGAGGGGGTGAATATTTATAGCATTGTTCATTTTGAAATGCGCTACAGAAAGGCTAGAAACAAAATTAGCATCCAAAATTAGTCTTCTTGCATTGCAGAGAGAAAGCACAGATGGCCCTCAACATATGACCACGGTGGGAGCCAAACTTTATGTCGCTAAGGGAGAAATTTGTTGAGGGGGTTTTGCTCCGTTTTTTGACTTTTCTCACCACGTTTGTTAAAACGGAATCACTGCAAGTTGTTAAATTAGTCCCCCAGTTAAGGGAATCTGGTTTCCAAGTTGACTTGCTTGTCGGAACGTCGCAAACCTTCCATGACTCTGGGATCGTCATAACTGTGAGTCAGTTGTCACACAGCCGGATGTAACTCACGTGACCGTGGCGGGTGCTGCAACGGTCATAAGTGTGAAAAATGGACATAAATCACTATTTTTCAGTAATGTTGTAACTTTGAACTGTTGTAGGTCCAGGACTACCTGTCTGATTTGATAACTGTTTATATATTGGGTTAAAAAAAACCCTATAATTCAGTATTAGTAATTTTTTCTGCCCTGGATTTAAAGCAGGGGTCTTCAGCTTTAAGACTTGTGGACTTCAACTCCCAGAATTCCTCCTCCAGTCATGTTACCTCAGGAATTCTGGGAGTTGAAGTCCACAAGTCTTAAACTTGCCAAGTTTGAAGACCCTGGATTTAAAGGCTCCTGAAATCACATTCTGTCTTCTTACTCTATTCCAAGAAGTGGTTCCAATACTTTTCATTTAAAACATTTATTTTTTTTTCTTCTCCGAAAGCTTCGTCCCCTCTGCCCACAAAGCATTTCTGCATTATGTTATTTCCAGCAAGGGAAACATACCAAATAGTTATGTTACAAACCAAATCCTTGAGATTTTAAAGGAGACTTACCATAGGTCACTGCAGTAATAAATTCACATTTTTTTCGTCTCTGATTTCCTCAGTCGTTGTTGTTATAGTTTTCCTTTGAATGAAATAAGCCATCTGAAACCCAAAAATAATAATGAGGAAGCTGCAATAAGATTGAATTTGAATAGGGAACCAACCAATGCTTGATATTCTCGGCACCAGCTACTTCCAGATGGCGAAGGAGAAGGGGTTGCACTATGCATTTGAGCATGGTAAAAAAAAAATATAGGTGGGGGCTTATTCATTTTTGTCCATGTCAGAGAAAAGGTTGTGGCAGTTCAAGAAATATTGGAGGCTTCTTCCTCCTTCCACAGAAGGAAGCATTATTATTAGCATTTGAGTGAGCTGATGATGCTCACCCTAACTTAATTTTGGTTGTTGCTGAATCTCGCCTGGTGCGGAGGAAGTAGCAGAACATGGATGGCTGACAAATAACCCCTGGGGGCACTGATTATTATCATTGATTATTATGAAGTCTGGATAGTGGACGTGGCAGTGCAATACGTAGTCCTTGACTTTTGACGATGGTTGAGCCCCAAATTTCTGTCGCTAAGTGAGACCTTTGTGAATGGAGTAGGAATGGGAAAGGGGATAGAATAAAATTAAAAAATAGAAATTAGAATTGAAGTAGAGTAGAAGAACGACTAGCACCCATGTACGGGGGAACCTTTACCTAGAAGAATAGAATAGAATTAAAAAATAGAAATAAAAATGAGAATAGAAATAGAGTAGAAGTATAGAATAGAATAGAATTTAAAAATAGAATAGAAATAGAAGATAGAATAGAATAGAGAATAGAACAGCATTAAAAAATAGAAATTGGAATAGAAATAGAGTAAAAGAATAGAATAGAAATAAAAAATAGAAATAAAAAGAATAGAAATCGAATAGAAATAAAAAAATAGAAATAAAAATTAGAATAGAAATAGAATAGAATAGAATTAAAAAATAGAAATTAGAATTGAAAGAGTAGAAGAATAGAATAGAAGTAAAAAATAGAAATAAAAATTAGAATAGAAATAGAATAGAATTAAAAAATTAAATAGAAGTTAGAATAGAAATAGAGTTGAAGAATAGAATTGATTGATCGATTGATTGATTGATTTGACTTGTATGCCGTCCCCTCTCCGAAAGGACTAAATTAGAATTAAAAAATGGAATAGAAGTTAGAAGTTTAGAATAGAATAGAATAGAAATATGAAAGAATGGAATGGAAAGGAAAGAAGAGAGAAGAGAAGAAGAAAAGACTATAGAATAGAATAGAATAGAGAAAGACAGAAGGAGAATAGAACAGAACAGAATAGAATGGAATACTGTAAAATCAGGCATGACCTGCCTAACAATCATCTGGCTTAGCTCCACTTATAATGGTACGAAAATGTCAGATGAAATCTAAAAAGCTTACAAAACCACTTTTGGCAAAGCCGGAATGGAATGCTTTCAACCTGGGAATATTTATTTTTACGCAAGCTGTTTGTTTTAAGGACATACTTTGTGGCTGAAAAACTTCAGAAAATATTTGAAAGGTGGCAATTCTGTATTCTTTCCCACAGTTTGTTTTCTTTCTAGGGTTACATTGTCCTCTTCTGGTTTTTCCTCTTCTTTTAAACCCCCCCCTCCCCAAACATTGCCTTGTAATTAACTGGGCATCTTCAAAGTGAAGATTTAGATTAGTGGGGGGGTTTCCCCCCCCAAACTGGGTAACTTTAAGCTACGTTGGGACTTCAACTCCCAGAATTCCCTAATGCAGGTGGTCCTTGACTTAACAACAGTTCAAAGTTGCAATGGGCACTGAAAAAATGTGACTTGTGACCGTTTCTCACAGTGACGGCTTTTGCAGCATCCTTCATGATCACGTGATCGAAATTCAGACGCATTGGCCATTGATTCGTATTTATGACGGTTCCAATGTCCCCTTTTGTGACTTTCTGGCAAGCCAAGTCAATCTGGGAAGGCCGATGTCAAGCCCATCTTCCAAAACAAATTATTTTATTTAGGAAAGCATCAAATTGGCAAAGTCCACAGTAATTCTGGATCTCACGCAACCCAGAATTACCCCACAATATTACAAGTTAGAAACAGCCCCCAAAAGTCACATTCTCCAATAGAAGTAATTCAGCGTTGCTTGATGTCATAAATCTCCACCTCAAAGGGTCCAAGCACAGACAGCTCGTTTCCCACGGGAAGAAAGACCACCTAGCCAAAACCCTCAGCACTTGGAAACCTGACACCAGATTCACTTAACAACCAGGTGACTAACTTATCAATGGTGGTGGTTCACTTAACAACGGCGGCAAGAAAGGTTGTAAAATGGGGCAAACCCCACTTAACAAACATCTCACTTGACAACAGAAATGTTGGGCCCCCTTCTGTTCGTAGGTCGAGGACTATCAGCCCAGGGTGTCACAACCACGATGGAGCCCAACATTTCTGTCATCCAGCAAGGCAGTTGTTAAGTGAATCATATGGCCATTAAACAAACCAGGCTTTCCCCCTCCCACCCCATTGACTTTGCGATTTCACTTGTCGCTGTCAGGGCTCCGGCAGTTTCCCACATTTAAATCATAAGTCTCTAGCCGGATTTTCAAAACTTAAAGAAGATTTATTAGGAGTAGACATGCCGGCACTGCCTGGGTGTAGCCGACTCTGAGACACATAATTCACTGTTACCCTTGACCCTGGTTTCCCCCCACCCACCCCCTGGGTGTATCATAATTCATGTTCTCCAATGGGACACTTACATAGCCAAGAGTCATCAATCATACTGTCCAAGTTAGGTATTTGTGCGACAGAAAATTCAGTCACCTAGTTACTATCTCTGAAAACTATTTATGGAATGTACTTTCGATTTCCAAGCTGCTGAACTGCTCCCCCCTCCATTTCTGTTGGCAACTCTAAAAAGACCATAGAAATATTTTATGAGTTGACACAAAATTCACGGAACCAGGGAAAGGCGGGGCTCGCCTGTGGTCGTACGTCGAGGAAGAAGATTTATTCAGAGAAGACATGCTGGTGCTGCCAGGGTGTCGCTGACTCTGAGGCACATAATTCATGGTCACCCTTGACCCTGGTTTTCCCCCCACCCACTGGGTGTATCGTAATTCATATTCTCCAATGGGACACATCCATAGCCAAGAGTCATCAATCATATTCTCCAAGTTAGAATTTTGCACGGCAGAAACTTCAGTCACCTAGGAACTATCTTTGAAAACATTTATGGAATGCAAGCTGCCCACTGCTCCTCCCTCCCTTTCTTCTGGCAACTCTAAAAAGGCCATAGAAATATTTTACAAGTTGACAGCCAGAAGCTGGGTGGAAATGATGGGCCCTTGAACCAGGGACACTGCAAAGGGATCCTAAATGCACGCTACTTCCCCAGTGCCCCAAATTTTGATCATGTGACCCATGGGGGAATGCTGGTGACCGTCATAACTGTGAAAAACCACCCATGTTCTGGGCCCCCTTTTCTGTTACTTTTGTGGACTTGTTAGCTCCCGTGTTGATGTGCAGAGCTTGTTGTGTTCCTTTGGATTGTGTGACAGGCACTCTGACCACCTTGTCTTGCGTAGTTTCCCCCCTCCTGCCTAGGTCAGTCCTCTTAAAACCCATTTAGTCGAATTAGGGAAATCTCCTCCCGATCGGCTTTTCCAATTTCTCAGCAAGTAAATAATCAGATTTAATGAGAGAGAACAAGGGGGCCTTAATCTACTTTGCTTCGAGTGAAGCCGTGAAGTTTTTCTTTGTTCATTCGATGAACGGTTGAGGGAGGTCCTCCACTTAGGACCATAAATGAGCCCAAACCTTCCGAGGTGGGTAAAATGAAGACCCGGATTGTTGGGGGCAAGAGGCTGACTCTGTAAACAGCTTAGAGACGGCTGGACAGCCCCGTGAAGCGATATATAAGTCTAAGTGCTATTGCTATTGTTTTGCTCTTCATTTTCTCCTTCCTTCCTTCCTTCCTTCCTTCCTTCCTTCCTTCCTTCCTTCCTTCCTTCCCTCCCTCCCTCCCTCCCTCCCTTCCTGTGCAGCAGTTAGAAACCAGTATTGCAGGCTAACTCTGCCCACTGCCAGCAGTTCGATGCTGACCAGCTCAAGATTGACTCAGCCTTCCGACCCTCCAAGTTGGTAAAATGAGGAGAGGATCGTTGGGGGCAAAGAGGCTGACTCTGTAGACCGCTTAGAGAGGGCCGTAAAATACCCTGAAGTGGTAGTAAGAGCCTTGGTGGTGCAGGCTGTTAAATCCCTAGCACTTAGTTCCAGCTGCCTGCAATTAGTGCAGGCTCGAATCCCACCAGGCTCAAGGTTGACTCAGCCTTCCATCCTCTCGGGGTAGGTAAAGTGAGGACCCAAGATTGTTGGGGCCATTAAGCTGACTTTTTAAAAATGTTGCTTGGGAGGTGCCAAAAAGCCCTAGTAATAAGCAGGCATGTACAATGGAATGAAGACTATTGCTGAGCGCATTGGGTTGTGCTCCAAAAATTGTAAGCCGCCTTGAGTCTCCGGAGAAGGGCGGCATATAAATATGAATAAAAATAAAAAAATAAAAAATAGATAAGTCTAAGGGTTATTGCTATCGCTAAGCCGGACAGTTGCTAAGTGGGTTTTGCTGCATTTTACGACCTACCTTGCCACAATCATTAAAGTGAATCACTGGAGTTCTTAAATCACGCGATGAAAATTCAGAGGCCTGGCAACAGACTCGTATTTACGATGGTCGCTAGGTGCAGTGACAAGTGAAGACAATGGGGAAACCAAATTTACTTAACAATGGTGGGACTAACTTAACTACAGAGAAGGTTCTACAGCAAGGAGGACGATAAAAATGGAGGGGGGGGGAAATTCACTTCACAGCTGTCTCACTTAGCAACAGAAACGTTGGGGCCCAGTCGTGGCCGTAAAAGAAGGACCCCCTGCCCCAAATTGTAATTTTATGAATTCATTTCATCCTGGCTCACTTTTTCACAGGCCCCTTTTGTTTGGCCGGGAAAATCAGGGATAAAAATCTTGGCTCGTGCACGCATCTTGAATCCATCTCCCTTTTTAAATAAGCAGTGTCTTCGCACAGGGATCAAATAATTACACACCCATGTGTGCAGCCCTGTAGGAGAGCTGTGTCATCACTTTCGTTCCCCAGAGGAAGGGTGGGATAGAAGTTTGACCAAAAAAACATAACCACTTCCTCCAGCTGATTCTGAAAGCGGAAATAAAATTCAGTCCTGCATACAGATACAGTCCTGTGGGCTGGCAATCATACCTCTCCATTGCCTGGTTTTTTTTTTTTTCTCCTTCCAAATATCCCATGCTCTAATATTTCTCTTTATTTGCCATATAATCTCGCCGCCTTTCATAATTGCTGCTTTTGTTCTTTGCTGTAAAAGTTGGTTCATTCCTGCAGTCATTCCTGGCTGGATGATGATGTAATCAAGCTAAATTTTATCCCAAAGGGGCTTTTTCAGGAGGCAACTGGACTTTCTGGAGGTTTTTTTTTTTTCTCCATTTAGCTTCTCATCCAAGGAGCTTCAGCTCCGGCAGGATGGTGGGGGATAGAAAGATTTATATTCCTTGTAGACATCTGGTTATTTGCATCCTTTTTAGAGAGTCTTTGAGGCCACTTGGAGTTTTTATCTGTGTCCTCAGGGTCACCTGAGGTGCAAATGGTTCCTGGAGTCTGCATCTTATAATATAATATAATATATTATAATATAATATAATATAATATAATAAATATAATATATAATATAATAATAATGGAATCTTATAACCGCTTGACAAGATAAATAAATAAATAATTTCCCCCCCTTCTGGAAATCCATTCCTACTCCCACACCATTCAAACGATGTTCATCTTTTCTCACTGTCAGGAAATTCCTCCTTAGTTCCACGTTGCTTCCATCCGTTGTTTCTTTGCCTTCCATTCTTCCCTCTTCTTTAGTGAGTGCTAGATGATACTCTCATCCTCCCCCTCCTTCCTCCTCCTCCTCCTCCTCCTCCTCTTCTTCATCTTCTTCATCATCTTCATCCTCCTCCTCTTTTTCCTCTCCCTCCTGTTCTTCCTCTTTTTCTTCTTCTTCCTCTCCTCCTCTTCCTCTTCTTCATATTCTTCCTCCTCCACCACCTTTTCTTCCTCTTCTTCTTCCTCCTCCTCTTCCTCTCCTCCTCCTCCTCTTCTTCATCTTCTTCCTCCTCCTCCTGTTCTTCCTCTTCCTCTTTTTCTTCTTCCTCTCCTCCTCCACCTTTTCTTCCTCTTCTTCCTCCTCCTCCTCTTTCTCTCCTCCTCCTCTTCTTCATCTTCTTCCTCCGCCTCCTGTTCTTCCTCTTCCTTTTTTCTTCCTCCTCCTCCTCCTTTCTTCCTCTATTCCTCCTCCTCCTTCCTCTCTTTCTCTCCTCCTCTTCTTCATCTTCTTCCTCCTCCTCCTCTTTCCTCCTCCTCTTCATCTTCTTCCTCCTCCTCCACCTTTTCTTCCTCTTCTTCCTCCTCCTCTTTCTCTCCTCCTCTTCTTCTTCATCTTCCTCCTCCTCCTGTTCTTCCTCTTCCTCTTTTTCTTCTTCTTCCTCTCCTCCTCCTCCTCTTCTTCATCTTCTTCCTCCTCCTCCTCCTCTTTCCTCCTCTTCTTCATCTTCCTCCTCCTCCACCACCTTTTCTTCCTCTTCTTCTTCCTCCTCCTCTTTCTCCTCTCTTCTTCTTCATCTTCCTCCTCCTCCTGTTCTTCCTCTTCCTCTTTTTCTTCTTCTTCCTCTCCTCCTCCTCCTTCATCTTCTTCCTCCCTCCTGTTCTTCCTCTTCCTCTTTTTCTTCTTCCTCTCCTCCTCCTCCTCTTCTTCATATTCCTCCTCCTCCTCCTCTTTCCTCCTCCTCTTCTTCCTCTTCTTCCTCCTCCTCTTTCTCTCCTCCTCCTCTTCTTCATCATCTTCCTCCTCCTCGTTCTTCCTCTTTTTCCTCTTCCGCTCCTCCTCCTGTTGTTATTGCTATCATTATTATATTGCTCCCATAAATGTTTCTTGGGGAGGGGCTTAATCAATGGAGAATCTGAAACTTCACAGACAGCCTCGATGGGGTGAAGTCCCATCTGTCCACTCTTCGCGGGGTGGGTGGGTGGGGAGCTGGATTTTGGAAGCTGTCCTATATTAGCAGAAGTGGATGGTGGTGGTGGTGGTGGTGGTGGGGAGTTAGCATCCCTGCAGAAAGCAAAGCAGGCCGGAAGGTAAAACGAATGCATGAGTCACATTCTGAGCAATCCATTCTCTCTCTCCCCCCCAAAATTGTGCCATGCATTAAGACCCATCCTTCCCTCCTTCCCCTCTCTTCCTTCCCTCCATCCTTCCCTTCCTATGGGGTGCCCTCCCAGGGGACTTTCCGGTCCATTTTGTCCCATCTCTCTCTCTCCCCCCACCCTTTTTAAATTTAGCTTTTGGATGGAAAGCTGGCTGCTTGGGGAGAAAGGCGGTCTGGGAGGGAAAAGAGGAGGGGGGGGATTGGAAAGAGAGAAAAAGGAACCGTTTCTGCCCAGCTACATACAGGGGGAATTGCCACCGGCTGGTTATTTTTAGCATCTGAAGTTATCTCACTGCAAGCTTGAGACTCTTGTGGTTGCAGATGCTGGTGCATAAGGCTTGTGTGTGTTGTGGGGAAGGGTTTTTTTTTGCTTTTTGGGGGGAGGGTGGTGCTTGTCCCCCTCCCCCCTTCCCGGGTTCTTCGAGCAGAGGCATCGCCAGCGGACTGACAGGTATGTTACTTTACTTTTTTTTAGTGGCGGTGGGGAAATCTGGGGAAGGGGCTTGAACTCTTGAATTCTCCTTCTTGGAGACCTCTCTCCTCCCCCTCCCCCCTCCCCCCAGCAGCTTGTGCAGGATTTGAGGAAGGGGCTTGGCCTATTTCGTTGGTTTCTGACTGGCTGAGTCAATAAATATGTGGTGAGTGTAACTATTGGTTACTTCTCTGGGTAAAACGAACATGCTTGTTGTTTACATTTTGCACCAATAACGCGTCGGATTTTATTATTCCCCCCCCCTCTCTTTTCTTTTTCTCCCCTCTCCTCCTCCTTTTCCTCTTAACCTGCCATAATCCAGAATTTTAGGACGTGCAAGAGCTTGCTTGAGAATCTCTGATTTGAGAAATAGCCCAACCAAGCAAGTTTCGAACCCACCTCTTCCCAATTTTTCTTTTTTTTCTTTTTTAAAGGGTGGCTTTCCAAGCATCGCAGTTAATACTTGAAAACTTAGCATTTTTAGGGCGACTGCAATTATTACCATGATTTTTGGGATGACGGCTCATCCTCTATTTTGCTGGGGGAGGGGAAGAACCTGCTAAAAGGCTCAGGCACCCCCACCCTTCAATTTCTGCAAGTATTTTTTTTTTTTAGAAAAAGCTAGGCTCGGAAGTTGAAAATGTATCCTGGAAAATTTTTTAAAAAAAGGCAGTGGCAACAAAAACCTTAAAGGAGCCTTGGTGGTGCAGGCTGTTAAATGCCTAGCACTTGGCTCCAGCTGCCTGCAATTACTGCAAGCTCGAATCCCACCAGGCTCAAGGTTGACTCAGCCTTCCATCCTCTCGGGGTAGGTAAAGTGAGGACCCAAGATTGTTGGGGGCAATAAGCTGACTTTGTAAAAATGCCGCTTAGTAATAAGCAGGCATATACAATGGAAGGAAGGCTATTGCTGAGCGCATTGGGTTGTATCCCAAAAATTGTAAGCCGCCCTGAGTCTCCGGAGAAGGGCAGCATATAAATATGAATTAAAAAACAAACAAACTCATTTTTTTAAAAAAATATTATTCTTGTTGCCAGGAAAACTGCATGGAGGTGTCACTGTAGGCAGCAGGGGCTCGGTTTCATTTGAGAAAAAAATATTTTTTTAACCTTCTTCGCTTCTAGAAAGTCTGCAAAGAGCTGCCTCTTTGGCCAAGCTCATTTAGGAATTGAAGATTATAACCTTTTTGGGGGGGGGAGGTGTTTTAATGGCTTACCTTCCTTGAGTTCTCTCCCTTATGAGAAGAAAACTTGGATATAATTCGCCTAAGTAAATAAGAGAGGAGCAAAATGCATCTAGAAAAGTTTGCAATCCTAATTCTTGCATTAGGATTTCTTTATTTCCCCATCCCACCCTTGTTACCACAAGAAGATATTAAATCCAAATAAATAAATCCAAAATAAATATTACGGGTATCAAACGAATTTTACATCCTTCCTAAGTGAGATGTTCAGCTGCTCTTTAGATAAAAGTTGTGTTTAGGCTAATTGGGAGAGCAGAGATAGACATAATATGGAATAACCTCAGAGGTCTTCTATTCCAACCCGCTGCTCATGCAGCAGGCCTTAAACCACCCCGGATAAACGGTTGTCCAGTCGCTTCTTAAAAACTTCCAGTGTTGCAGCATTCACAACTTCTGGTTGCGGGTCATTCCACTGATTAATTGTTCTTACTTTCAGGAAATTTCTCCTTAGTTCTAGGTTGCTTCTCTCCTTGATTAGTTTCCACCCATTGCTTCTTGTCCTGTCCTCAGGTGCTTTGGAGAATATAGACTCTATCTCCTCTCTGGCAGCCCTTCAAGTGTTGCTCTTGGCATTAAGTAGAACTTTTCGGAGAGGTTGGCCAGTGATTCGAAGGGCCTGTTCTTCAATGGTTTGGGAGCTGGTTGGAAGCGAGTATGCCAAGAAACACATTTCCAGGTTGGAATAAAAAAACTGAACAAGGCCAAAGTCCCAAAGGTGTATTTTTTTTTAACAAGAGGCAACTGGACTTTCTTGTTCTTCTTTGGGGATGTTTCGCTCCTTACCCAAGAAAAACTTCTTCAGCTCTTCTTGGATGAGAAACGAAACGTCTTCAGAGAAAAACAAAGAAAGTCCAGTTGCCTCTTACTTTTAGTTTACTTTCTGGTCATTGCACCTCGTACAACGAAATCAAAATACCATCTTCAGTGTACATTACGACTATGAAAATAAAACACACACACACATCCTTCACATTCTATACAATTGAATGAAAACCCCCTGATATTGCATTAATATTGCACTATACAGTAGAATTCAATAGAGTTCCTGCCCTGGGATAGAAGCTGTTTTTCAGCCTATTTGTCCTTGTTTTTATTATTCTGTACCATCTGCCAGATGGTAATAGTTCAAAAAAAAAGGGTGGCCAGGATGAGATGGATCTTTGAGGATGTTTTGAACTTTCTTAAGGCAGCAGGAGCTATAAAGCTCTTCCAAAGAGGGGAGAGGGCAACCCATGATGCTCTGGGGAATGATCTTTTAACCCTCTGGAGTGCTGTCCTATCTGCCCCTGTGCAATTGGCAAACCCTACACAGGGGCAGGAAGTTAAGATACTCTCTATGGTGCAGCGGTAGAAGGTCACCAGCAGTTTTTCATCCAGTTGTTGTTTCCTGAGAAGTCTCAGGTAGTATAATCTCTGCTGGGCCCTTTTGACCAGGGCTGCAATATGAGCACCCCCAGGTCAGGTCCTCTTTTAGGGTAACACCCAGAAACTTAAAAAATGTAAAAAAAAAAAGCACCTTTGGGACATCCATGACGTGGATGCCTGAGAATCTCCATAGAGAACAAGGCCCCGCAGAGGAAGCTGTAAAAAGATGTTTGTAAGTTTACCAAGGAGACGCCTGAAAGCAGCATATGTGTGGGCCACAATACATCCCCCCCATCCACGCGAAGTGAAAACAAGTGAAATTAAGAGGATGAATGGATCGTCTGGCCCTCCGGAAGCATTGGAGAGGCTAATCCCAACGATTACAATGATCTGAAACAAGATTGTTCCACTTTTTTCAGGGCTGGGCGATGGGTAGCAGTGATTATTTTATTAATTGTTATATTTCATTCATACATACCCCGCTGGAAGCTAATCAGAGAAGGCTCCAACCTAGAATGAAGGAGACATTTCCTGACAGTGAGAACAATGGCCTTCAGAAGTTGTAGGTGCTCCATCACTGGAGGTTTTTAAGAAGAGACTGGACAGCCCCTTGTCTGGAATGGTGTAGAGTCTCCTGGGTGAACAGAGGGCTGGACTAGAGGACCTCCAAGGTCCCTTCCAGCTCTGTTACTCTGTATTTAAGATACAGCATTGTCTCAGTTTGTGATAGGGCCATTACTCACCCACTGTCGTCCATGAAGTCAACTATTCCTGGACATGGGGTTCAATTCACGTCTTATTTCCATTTTGTTCTTCTCTGGTTTTGTTCTCCTCCGAAGTGCTGAGAGATATAATTGCTTATTCTTACTTCCTATTTTGATCTTAGCTTGTAAAGCTGCCTAGCCTGGCTTTTACATACCAGTTGATTAAATCGATCAATTAATCTTGATTTAGGGACCAAATGAACAATGGATTGTTTTATGTTATTGTATTGAATGCTGGTCTTTTATTGTGGTTGATCTTGGACAAGGAAGGAAGGAAGGAAGGAAGGAAGGAAGGAAGGAAGGAAGGAAGGAAATAAATCAGTCATTGGATTTCCGTGTTTGCTAACTACTTCAGCTACTTCCATATTTGTTAGGTACTTCAGTGGCATCCATCTAGATTTCAGGCCCACTGAACAAAGTTTTCAATGGAACCTCCCAACACATATTATATACAATATTCCTCATTATCATCATTGGAAGGGACCTTGGAGGCCTTCTAGTCCAACCCCATGCTCAAGCAAAAGACTCTATTCCATTCCAGACAAATGGCTGTCCAGTCTCTTGAAAATCTCCAGCGATGGAGCATCCACAACTTCTGAAGGCAAGTCGTTTGACCGATTAATTGTTCTCGCTGTTAGGAAATTTCTCCTTAGTTTTAGGTTGGATCTCTCCTTGGTTGGTTTCCACCCATTGCTTCTTGTTTTGCCTTTAGGTTTTTTTTTTTTTAATTACATTTATATGCCGCCCTTCTCCGAAGACTCAGGGCGGCTTACAATTTTTGGGATACAACCCAGTGTGCTCAGCAATAGCCTTCATTCCATTGTATATGCCTGCTTATTACTAAGCGGCATTGTTACAAGGTCAGCTAATTGCCCCCAGCAATCTTGGGTCCTCAAGATTGCTGGGGGCAATTAGCTGACCTTGTAACAATGCCGCTTGATCCCCTCTTCTCTGCGGCAGCCCCTCAACTATTGGAAGACTGCTGTTACGTCCCCCGGGTCCTTCTTTCGATTAGTCTAGACAGACACGTTGCTTGTATCTCTACAATTTATATTGTTTTATTTGTTTCCTAGTATGATTTGATTGCTTATCAAGTGTTGCATCTTATGATTCTTGATGAATGTATTTTATTTTTGCTTTATGTACACTAAGAGCTTATGCACCAAAGACAAATTCCTTGTGTGTCCAATCACACTTGGCCAATAAAGAATTCTATTCTTCTATTCTATACCCAATTCCTGCAACCGTTCTTCATGTGTTTTAGCCTCCAGCCCCCTAATCATCTTGATTGCTCTTCTTTGCACTCTTTCCAGAGTCAACATCTTTTTGTTGTTGTTGTTGTTGTTTTGTCCTTAAGAACAAAATAGAGAGTCTTCCTCAGGTTCCTAAAGAATCTGAGAAGGAAGGGGAAGACTCTCAGATGAAGAAGAGGAGGATGAAATCCATTAGAAGTTGACCTAAGCTATGTTTAGCCTTTAGCCTCCAAAGGCATCTTAAGAGTCCGTAGATGATTATAAGAGCTCCTATAATGTAGCAGCAAAGAGAGTGTGTTCCATTTAATCGCCTTTGCTAGCCCTTCTAATGATAGCCACAGGGCCTGCCATCTGTTCAGATCCATGGCCGTTCGTCTTCAGAGGCGTGCCTAAATTGGTTTTGGCCAAATCCTGAACATTAACTGGTATTGTGTAGCACTTAATTTTTATGCAGTTGCTTTCCCTCAAAAGGCCAATAATCCTAAACTGGTTTTGTGGCCGGATGGCCCAGTTCCACTTAATCTTGAGAGGAAAACCCAGTGTTTGGATCCTTTCAAACAACCCAGGTCAGGGTTTCTCAGCTTTAAGGTGGGTGGACTTCAAACTTCCAGAATTCCCCAGCCACGAATCATCCATCTTAAAATTGCCACAGGTTAGGAGAGGAAGAAAGAGGCGTTATTTGTATATATTAGAACCTGATCTGCTCCTGGGTAATTTAACTGTGTTTTAATTAGATGTCAGTACTTCCAAGGCGAAGTTTTAAAAAAGTTGGATGGAGAACTTTTGGAGGGGAATTCATGGCCAGCTAGATGTCGCTGGAAGAGTGTGGACTGTGTTGTGGCAGAGATCAATGGCCAGACAGTGAATTCTGGTTGACAAAATCTCTCTTGGAAAAGGAGAGATTGTGAGATCACCCACTCGATACTCTGGACAGCTGCTTTTTATGAGTAGACTGCGGGAACTGAGGTTTTTGTGATCAGCTTGTGATATGAGCAACTGAGGGATTTCAATCAAGTTCAAATCTGTAATATCGCCTATTTTATTTTGTTTTAGGTTTTTTTATCCCATCTTTGTTATTTACGGACATATCATTCACCAAGTCTGATTTCTTAATCACTTTCAGAAATTGCTTCTTAATGATTTTTTAACTAATAGGAAGCTTTGCAACAACATATTATAGAGCACTGGGTATGTCTCCATCAATCCTTAGCAAAATAAGTTTTAAATATAATTTAAATGCCTTAAAATATTTCATATTTATTTTTTGGAAGAAAACAGCAAATGGTTGAGTAGAACATTGGTTTTGGAAAGTTACCAATGGACTAGGAGTCCAGAAGAATTTGAAATAAGGTATTGAAATTAATTTTAAGAATCCTTCCTATGGATAAATGCTGTTGTTTTGAAGTAATTGAATTAAAAACAACATGCTATGATGGGACTTTGAAGGCTGGGTGCTAGAGGAACCCAAAAGAATGAAATATTGCAATTAAAGGGGAAGAATACTTAAATTTGACTTATTAATACAGGATGGAGCAAAATATATTGACATTGGATGAACTGAAAAATATTTGTGAACAATGGAGCCAGAAGATAATTTGAATAGTGTCTGCCATTATAAACAAACTGTGTTTGTATGACTGATTTAAAAATGGATTTAAAAATGATAGGCTGCAAGAATAATGTAGAAAAAGTTGTTATACTGGATATACAAATAAAACCTGCTGATGTCTTAATAATTAAAAGGGATATACAAATAACAAACCAACTGAATGACCTGGACAATTTTCCTATATTGAATTTCAAAAGCGACTTGTTAAAATTTTAAATAATTTTGTGACGGGGCAAAGAAAAAAAGACAAAACGAATGAAATCATTGTTTGAAGGGATTAAAGATCAAGACTGTTAAAAGTAAAAGGAAGGAATTTAAAGTCAGATTATTTGATCAAGGTTAACATAGATATGTTATTATCCCTGGTAACCCTTAATGGACTTTGCAAATCAGAACTGAATGACAAGGTTTTAAGGATTTATTTATAGATAAAGGATGAAGTATGGGAAAAAATATTGTTTCTTGTATTTTAAGAGAAGGAGATAAGTTACTGAAATTGTTTACATTTGTGATGAAGGAGAAAGTAGTTTGCGTACTTTTCATTTTCTGTATTCTTTCTTTTCTATTTTTTTTTTGAATTTGTAATTTTTTGAACTTTGCAAACCACACAGGACTGGCACTAACAATGTCGGAATTTTTATGAACCACGACTGCAGCTAGTTCACTCCTTTGCTTGGATTTCCATGAGAGATTTCTTTGTTTAATCATTTTTAAACTGTGCGTTGTACAATGCTATCTGTAGATAGAATCACTCTTATAGAAGGATTTCCTGAGACTCGAATAAGGTGCCTTCCTGGTTAAAAAAAAAAAGGTTGTGAAAGCTTATTTTAACATTTCTTCTGTTTTTATACCGTCTACACCTGCAGCCTTACAGTTCTTCAATTGAGTTTCACTTAGATTTCCTTTTCATCCACTTTTTCTTGGACGTTGAAACCTGTAAGCGTTTGCTTCGGTTTCCATTTTTTAGCATGTTATTGTCTTGTCCGTGCAAATCTCTAAAATCTTTCTTCAGTCTTCCTCATTTGATTTTACCCCTTTTATTTCTAATTCACTTCGTTCTGTTGGCAACTTTTTGTTTAGCCCTCTGTCCAGTTTCAAAACTTGTTTTGATGATCTACCGCCCTTCATTTTCTCTGCCTCTTAATCGGTGAGAACCACTTTGCAGTTCTTTTTTCTTTATTATTTCTTAATAATAAAGAAAAGAGATATTTCTTAATAACAGAGTTGGAAGGGACCTTGGAGGTCTTCTAGTCCAACCCCCTGCTTAGGCAGGAAACCCTATGCCATTTCTGTCTAGCTTTCGTGCCTTTCTGGCACATTTTTTTCCCCTCTTCCTGCCAAGTTCTAAATAAACATTCCCCCCACCCCTGAATTTTAGCTTTGTAATTTCAAGTCCCTTGTTGTCCCCTTCTTAGGCGGAGAAGCGACAAACAATATGTTAACTATCTTAAATCCACACGTCAGTGAAGGAGAACCCAAATCACAGGCGCTCACGTTCGTTGGCATTTTCTCTTTAGTGATAGATCGGTTAAGGAACTAATTGCCGCGCTCGTCGTTTCAAAACAGCGATAGCAACTGTTATATTTTGAAACGGGCCCAACTCTGTCTGCCATTACTGCACTTATGCATATGCTATCAAGATTAAGTCTGCTGACATTGTCATAATATTTTGGATGTACACTTCCACATATTAATTTTCCAGCTGGTTCTCCGTCATCGGCACTCTGCCTATAAGTAAAAACAATATTGAAATAGAAGGCAGGCATTTGTGTCCCTCTCTCGTGGTTTTAACCTTACCCCCACTCCTCTTTCTTCCCTCCCCCACCCCCACCCCCAAAACCAGGTGGTCTTGTTCATTTCCTGTAAGTTGCATGATACTGTGGATAGCATCAGCTGGCTGGGGAATTCTGGGAGTTGAAGTCCACACGTCTTAAAGGGACGAAGGTTGAGAAGGCCACCACACTTTTTCAAGTTGCTACGGTTAAGGAACTTAAAACATGCCGGCCAGGGGATTCTGGGAGTTGAAGTTCACATGTCTTAAGGGGATGAAGGTTTAGAGGTCCACCCCTTTTCAAGTTGCTACGGTTGAGAAACGAAAAGCATGCCGACTGGGGGTTTCTGGGAATTGAAGCTCACGCATCTTAAAGTCCCCACGGTTGGCAAAACTCTACTTCAGAGTAAGACGGAGCAAACTCCTTGTAAATAAATTCGCTCCCTTTTGCTGATTTGGTTGCAGAGGTTTTTTCTGCCCTTGTTAATCCATCTGGAAGGTGGAATATCTTGTTGGAGGGCTCAAGAAAACTGTTCATGCAGATTTGCGCATATGTTGGGGAGAGGTTTACCAGAACAGTACAGTAATGGAAGGAGTCATAATATCTGGACACTTCACACTGCTGATAATACTGCATAACTACCACACCCTCAAGGCTGAGCTGGAGCAAAAAAAATAAAAATTTGCTGGCTCTGGAAGAAGGTGCGTGAATAGATGGCCTGTTAACAATTATTTCCTTTCCAGTTTGCATTCCTCTCTGCTTTGCTTAAGATCCCCCAAGCATTCTGTTCCAATCTCGGTGGACTTGGGAATAAAGTTTTAAAAGCAGAATGTTGAGAGCTTGGTACACACTTTCTTTGTTACTGTAGTAGCCACGGTAGTTGGTGATTCATGGTTTGATCTCACATATGAAGGCAAATGAAAGGTGTCCCAGGAAGTTGCAGGTTCAAATCTGGGTCAATCACGGGGACCAGAGGTTTAATCTTCTGAGCTTTCAAATTTGTGCTGGAGCCCATCCTCAGATAACTTCTCTCTACAAGAATGTGTGCTTTGGGCTGTTCTATTCATAGTATTTATATGGTGCCTTATTAGGTGCGGCTTCTTGGTTGATTGGGGTGTTGATGGCCGGCTATTAAGCTGTTGGCTGTTGTTTCTTTGTGCTGCCAGGTTCTCAGCTCCTGATAGGCTGGTGGAAAATCAGCCCTCCTGTTGACTGCCAAGGGGCTTCAATCATTTCCCTGGCTGTTTTGGTACCTGCTCGGCCAACAATCATAGTAGCTGCGAAATTGAATGCATGTCCTTGTTCATTGCAACGTGAGGCTGCCAATGAGTTTGGGTCTCCTCCTTGTGTTCTTGCAATCTGGTTAGCTTCCTCCTCATCTGTCTTTCATGGTCACGGGGGTAGTCCACACAGGGGATCCAGTAGATTACCTCAGAAGTGTCTCCCACCTCCAAGCGATTTTTGCAATGCATGACAAATCACTCTGATCCCAGTGACCAAGCCAGAGTGGATCCATGGTTTGATCTGTTATATTCAACCCAGCCCGTTGGTTCATTCACTCAACCAATCCAAGTTTGCCTATCGTACCTGGTTTTTCACCATCTCCCTCTTCTTTCTTCTGTGGATTCAACCCAAAATGACTGAGAACTTGCTGACCCAGGGAGGTTCTGTATTCTTAAATGTGAAGAAGAATCCACGCCGTTCGTTCAGTTAACGGCCCAAGGGGTTGATTTCCCCACCTCACCCCTTCCTGGGTTAAAGGGCCGTTGTGTTTGTGACCACCCCAACCGAATGAATCTGCTTCCCTTTGTTCTTTTATTGGCAAGTCCCCCCACTTGGATGATATGTGGCGTTCCTGTTCATGAATAATCAGCAAGTAGCAAGAACATAAGACTACAGATGCAAACCTCTGGCTGTGAGAACATCCCCACTGGGCATATCGTACATCACAGAATGGGAAGGGACCATTTGGGCTGCTGGGTCCAGACATCTGTTCAGTATAAGAAACTGAATGAAAACCTCCCTGAGAGACGGCCGCCCAGATTGTGCTCGGTTGCACCCAGAGAAAGTTCGTGACCTCCAACGGTGCTGTTCCCACTTTTGAGAAACCTCAAGGACAATCTTGTCTTAGGCACATTGAACATCAGTCAATCCTACACTGTCAGTCCCCCAGGTAGAAATCAGCTCCATAGGAACCTAACCTAACTATCAGATATCAGCCTAAAGCTGTCAACCAAACTATCAAGTATCAACCTAAAACTTTCAACCAAATTGTCAAGAATCGATCTAAAACTATTAACTGAAATATCAAATATCGACCTAAATCTATCCTCCAAACTATCAGGAATCAACCTAAAACAATCAAATTATCAAGCATCAACTAAAATTGTCAACCAAACTATCAAGAATCAACCTAAAACTGTCAACCGATCAAGAATCAACCTAAAACTGTCAACCAATCAAGAATCAACCTAAAACTCTCAACCAATCAAGCATCAACCTAGATCCAACCTAGACCAAAGGAGAAATTTCCTAACAGTGAGAACAACTAATCCATGGAACAACTTGCCTCCAGAAGTTGTGGGTGCTCCATCACTAGAGATGTTTAGAGATTGGACAGCCATTTGTCTGAAATGGTATAGTCTCCTGCTTGAACAGGGAGTTGGGTTAGAAGACCTCCAAGGTCCCTTCTGACTCTGTTATTCTTGGACTTCTTTGCATCCCACAAGGACTGATTTTAAACTCTAGAACAGGGGCCTTCAAACTTGACAACTTTAATACTTGTGGACTTCAACTTGTGCTCCCAGAATTCCCCAGCCAACATATCTGGCTAAGGAATTCTGGGCGTTGAAGTCCACAAGTCTTAAAGCTGCCAAATTTGAAGACCCCTGCTCTAGAACTTCAGAACATCATTGGCCTTTAGAAGTTCCCTCACCCAGAAGACATGAACTAGACAAATGCAATAAACCTGCCCACCAAGCGGTATCTTTCTAACAGGTAAATGGTCTCTGAATTTAGTTGAAAATACCAAACATAGGTGTCTTTTGACAGAAGACGCTTGAGTTCTTCTTGAGTTACAAAAAGGACGGATGAACTAATTGATGTTCATCTTCCGAAGTTTGTTTTTGTTTCCCGCATGCCTGTCTATCAACCTAATGGTGCTGCTAAGACCAACCTTGCTGAGTCATATATTTCTCATTAACAAAACCAACCACTGGGATCTTAGGTGGGGCCTTCAGTATGCAGTGGAGAAGATCAGGAGATACCTACAGATGCCTACAGATGGGTGGAACAATACACTGGAGTCTTTTGCCAGTCTCTTCAACCCCTGGCTTGCATTTCCAAATAATGGGGCATGTTTCCTGGCCTACTTCATAAATTCTCTCTGTTTCTCTTCCAGGCCGTTTCCAAGAGGGTGGGTGAGGTTGCCCATGATATTCTAAAGACACCTGGCGGGTTTCGAAGTCTTCATGTTAGGGTTTTTTTTCCCTCAAGTCAAATCTTTCATCCTTTCTATTTGTAGAGCAGATTGGTTGAGCAAGACATTTACAATCATGAAATAGGAGGCTTACCTGAGAGTAAGCCAACACTTGTTTTTTGACAGCAAGTAGGTGTAAGACTTGCTAATGATTGTTTCTCTGTTAATAGTCTCTCACCTCCGTGGAGTTATGCAAACTCTCTGTATTCCGGATTGGACAGGAAGGTGCCTGGATTTTGTGCTGAAGTATTCACCTTCACAGAAGATAAAACACGCTTTCTAGAAGTCTACGGGGATTCTCAGTCAACCAAGTCATGGCTTGTCCCAAAGGTGCTCTTTCAAGAGGCAACTGGACTTTCTGGTTTTTCTTTGAAGATGTTTCCCTTCTCATCTAGGGGCTTCCTCTGCTCTGACTGGATGGTATGGAATGGAATAGAATAGAATAAGGGATAGGGATAGACTAGACTAGACTAGACTAGACTAGACTAGAATAGAATAGAATAGAATAGATAATAGAATAGAATAGAAAATAGAATAGAAAATAAAATAGAATAGAATATAGAATAAAGGATAGGGATAGAACAGAAAATAGAATAGAAAATAGAATAGAATATAGAATAGAATTAGGGATAGGGATAGAATAAAATAGAATAGAATGTAGAATAGAATAGGATTCTTTATTGGTCAAGTGTGATTGGACACAGAAGGAATTTGTCTTGGTGCAAATGCTCTCAGGGTACATAAAAGAAAAGATACATTCGTCAAGAGTAAAGAATCATCAGGTGCAATACTTAATGATAGTCATAAGGTACAATAAGCAATCAAGTCATACTAGGAAACAGTCAATAAAAATCGTTAGGATACAAGCAACAAGGTTACAGTCATACAGTTACAAGTGGGAGGGGATGGGTGATATGGAGTGATGAGAAGATTAATAGTGATAGTAGTGCAGACTTTGTAAATAGTTGGACAGTTGTTGAAGGAATTATTTGTTTAGCAGAGGGATGGCATTTGCGGAAAAACTGTCCTTGGGTCTAGTTGTTCTGGTGTGCAGTGCTCTATAGCATCGTTTTGAGGGAAGGAATTGAAACAGTTTATGTTCGGGATGTGAGGGGTCTGTAGATATTTTCACAGCCCTCCTTTTGACTCGTGCAGGATACGGGTCCTACAGCCTCATGCTACATAACTAAGCTCCATTTCATGCCGAATAAACTGAATTATTGATGTTATCTTAAAGAGAGAACTATCTTTAGATAGATTTTTATGCCCAAAAGCATTTTATTAAAATAAATGTGATTAAAAAAAAACAATTTAAATTTAAAAAAAACCAATTTAAATTTTAAAAAAACCGATTTTTATCCACCCTGGCTATCTCTACACCCACCCACCCCTAGCCCCTTCGCACCAGGCTGTGTCAGCCCCGAAGCCACGAGGAGAGAAACCTCCGTAGAGAAAATCTACCAAAACGAAAATGGCCGCAGTTCGGCCAACTTCAGGGTTGACACCAAAGGTCTGTGCCATGCTTCAGGCTGTCTTCAAACTCCCTGCGGATGAGTAAGATGGAAGAACATTAAGCCTGACTCATGCGTCTGGATAGATGCCCACCCCCGGCAAATCTGAAGTGGGGGGAGGGGAGGGAGGAAACTGGAGAAAAGACAAGTGACGTGGTAGGTGCATCATGGTTTGCGTGGCTTCCGCACCGAGCCCAACGGTGTGGGCAGCCCTTCTCTGCATTCATCCTTAAGTCATATTGTCAGGTGCTTTGCAAGCCACTCACCTGGCTACAGGCTCTCTCTAGGAGCACACTTTGGGAAAGAAAAGCACAGACGAAGGTTTCAAAACACCGTCGCAGTCCACAGGAACCAAGACGAGACAAGAAGCAACAGGTGGAAACCAACCAAGGAGAAATTTCCTGACGGAACAATTAATCCGTGGAACGAGTTGCCTCCAGAAGTTGTGATTGCTCCATCGCTGGAGGTTTTTAAGAAAAGACTAGAGAGCCATTGGTCTGAAGTGGTAGAGGGTCAACTGCTTGATCCAGGGGTTGGATTACAAGACCTCCAAAATCCCTTCCAACTGTGCTGTTCCCCTTAGTTCTCTGCTTGTACCTGCCCCTTGGGTGAAGGAAGGAACACCTGCTTAAAAGCAAAGAGGGAAAAGAAATTTATTTATTTATTTATTTTATTTTATTGGAACTTATATGCTGCCCCATCTCCGAAGACTCGGGGCGGCTTACAACTAAAACAAGAAACAATAAATACATTAAAAAACAATTAAATTAAATTATAAGTCCAAACATTTATAAAACCTTAAAACCATCCCTCCCCCAGAGGGTCACAGCCCGGGTTGATCAAAGAAATGGCAGTTCCATAAATTGTTCCAAAGATCTAAAAGAAGTTGCACCGTGTGGTTGCTCGTTTTAATTATGGCTGCTTTCCCCTCCTCCTGCAGGCCAGAAAATCAGCGGACAGAGAGCCAGCAGAAACTCCAGAAGTAAAATCAGATGTTTTGCCGAAATGCGTTTTGAGCCGTAGACTACAGTTAATACCATAATTGTCCAGGTAAGGTGAAGAATTTGAGCGTAGGTCTTTGTTGCTTTACGGGGAGTCCCACAACTGAGCCCCAAATTTCTGTCCCTACGCGAGCCTTTGAAACAAACCCTAGGTTCATCCCCATCCTGCCTTAATCCCTTCTGGGATTTTGCTTGTTAACGACATTTGGGATACAGGCAGTTCCCGACTTTTGAGCACGATGGAGCCAGGGGTGGGATTCTACCAGTTCGCACCTATTCACTAGAACAGGTTGTTAACATTCTAAACAGTTCGGAGAACCAGTTGTTAGAAGAAATTACTGGCCTAATCCTGTAAGGAAGGCAGGAAGGAAACATTCTGGTGTTGCTTATAGAAACTGCCTCTCCGTTAACTCTTATTACGTTCTTGGCAGGGACTTCCTGCTGGTACTTTGCTTGTGTGGAGTGACCATTCAAAGTTACAATGGCACTGAAAAAAGTGACTTATGACCATTTTTCACACTTAGGACTTTTGCAGCATCCCCACAGTCATGAGAGGCCAGGCAAGGAGATGCGTGCCTCAATGTGAGTGATGTTGAGTTGGCCACACCCAGCCAATCACATGACCACCAAGCCACGCCCACCAACTTAGCCACGCCCACAAGACCAGTTGTTAAAAAATTTGAATCCACGCCTGGATGGAGCCCCAGATTTCTGTTGCTAAGCAAGACAGGTGTTAGATGAGTTTTGCCCCATTTTACAACCTTTTTTGCCAATGTTGTTAAGCGAACCACTGCAGTTGTTTTAGTTAGTAACACAGTTTGTTAAGTGAATGTGGCTTCCTCTTTGACTTTGCTGATCAGAAGGTTGCAAAAGGGGTCATGAGACACTGCAACCAACATAACTATGAATCTGTCATGCCCCGCTCGGAGTCTGAATCCAAGGAGGAAGACAAACAGCTGACAGGGAGTGGGAGTGTGGCTCCGTTGACTGTCGAGGAAACTGGGGAAGGACAAAGTCCGACTGGGCAGAGCAGGGGAGAGGTAGAACAAGGGAGAGGGAGTTCAGAGGAAGACCCAGGCCCACCCCCTCTTCATCCTAGGGCACGCAGGGAGGAACAGAGAAGGGAGCAATGTGAGTTGCATGGCTTATGGGGGAGGAAAGGGCCCTGATTCCCTTCATTAGCCACAGCTGGGAAGGGAGTTGAAAAGAGATGCAAGCTGAGTGCAGCATCTGCTGGGAACTAACTTGAGTTTATCTTATGTTGACTTTGGTTATCTGCATTCCTGGCATCCTCCCTACCGTGTTAAATTACTGCCGTTCCTTCATGTCTGGAATTAATAGCTACAGTTTTTGTTGACCACGTTTTGGACTTGATTCTCTGCAGCCAAATTCCTGGGAGAGTTTTTCACCAGCCAGAAGGTAACCTGGACACTGGGGGGCAAATTTGGAGCTAGTAAAGGGACTCTTATAGATTATCTGACTCTGTGGCCTTTGTGCCACACCCCTTTGGGTCATCACAGAATCAGTTGCCAAGTGTCTAAATTTTGATCATGTGACCTCCGGGACGCTGTAACGGCCGTAGGTCCGAACACCAGTCCTAAGTCATTTTTTTTTTCAGTGCTGTTGTAACTTCGAACAGTCGCTAACCAAACTGATCACTGTTGTAAGTCCAGGACTACCTTTTGTCTTGAAGCATTTTGTAGCCCTTTCTTCCCTCATGTTTTCCAAAATACATCCTGATTTTTTTCCCCCTCCCTCCGATTTCTCCCCTTCAAATGCATATCATCTGTCAGAATGAGTCACTCCCGCTGGGACGGGTGAGGTCATTTCATCCTTTATTTGGGCCTTCCAGATCCCGGCATCTTGCAGCTAGGGTCCCCAGGCGAAGCACAGATGTGTGTAGATCATTTGAGGATTTTTTCTTTCTTTCTTTCTTCAAAATATAATTTTGCTGAGGTAATGTTTAACAAGATAAAAAACAATACAAAGATCCCACAGAGTCAGTCTCCTCCAGGTTCCGTCAGCTAAACAACGTCGGCTGGTGGGCCCGCGGGAGAGGGCCTTCTCTGTGGCTGCTCCGGCTCTCTGGAACCAGCTACCTGCCGAGGTCCGGACTGCCTCCACCCTACTGACCTTCCGCAAAGCAGTCAAAACCTGGCTTTTCCAGCAGGCATGGGGCAATTGATCTCACGACTGAGATCTAGCAAGATCCGGCCCCTCTGTTGTTTGCTGTTTTTTAAATTGTTTTTAAATTTTTTATAATGTAATTCTTTGTGTTTCTTTTTGTTGTTGTTGTTGTGAGTCGCCCGGAGTCCTTTGGGAGTTGGGCGGCATATAAGTTTAAATAAATAAATAAATAAATAAATAAATAAATGCAGGGACTTTAACAACAGTTCACTTATTGACCATTCAAAATTAACAAAGCCACTGGGGGAAAAGGTGACTTATGACTGTTTTTCACACTTACTTTCAAGAGTTGCCAACAGAAAGGGAAGGGGGAGCAGTGCGGCAGCTTGGAAACCAAAAATGCATTCCTTAAATAGTTTTTCAAAGATGGTAACTAAGTGTCTGAAGTTTCTGCCGCACAAAATTCTAACTGGAGAACATGATTGATGACTCTTGGCTATGGATGTGTCCCATTGGAGAATATGAATTAGTTTAGTTTACTTTATTGTCATAGCACCTCGTACAACGAAATCAAACACCATCTTCAATGCACATCATGACCATGAAAATAAACACAAACATACATCCTTCACCCTCCACACATTGAACCGAAAATCCCGACACCGCACCAACACTGCACTATACAGTAGAATTCAATAGAGTTCCTGCCCTGGGATAGAAGCTGTTTTGCAGCCTATTTGTGCTTGTTTTTATTATCCTGTACCGTCTGCCAGATGGTAATAGTTCAAAAAAGGGTGCCCAGGATGAGATGGATCTTTGAGGATGTTTTGAACTTTCTTAAGGCAGCGGGAGCTATAAAGCTCTTCCAAAGAGGGGAGAGGGCAACCCATGATCCTCTGGGCAATGACGTTAACCCTCTGGAGTGCTGTCCTATCTGACCCTGTGCAAACCATACAAAGGTGCAGTGTAGTTAAAATGCTCTCTATGGTGCTGTGGTAGAAGGTCACCAGCAGTTTTTCATTCAGTTGTTGTTTCCAGTCTCTGCTGGGCCCTTTTGACCAGAGCTGCAATGTGGGCACTCCCAGGTCAAGTCCTCTTTTAGGGTATCACCCAGAAACTTAAAACTGGCCACTTGCTCCACTCGGTCTCCATTGATAAGCAAGGGCTGGATGTCTGATCTGTTCCTTCTATAGTCCACTATAAGCTCCTTTATGATACCCAGGGGGTGGGGGAAAACCAGGGTCAAGGGTGACAGTCAATGATGTATCTCAGAGTCGGCTACACCCAGGCAGTGCCGGCATGTTAGCTCCCAATAAATCCTTTTGAAGTTTTGGAAGTTTGACTCGAGACTCATGATTTAATTGCAGGATAACTGCCGGAATCCTGACACTTAACGACCATTGCAACATTCTGCATGGTCCCGTGATCAAAACTGGGTTGTTTTGGCCACTGACTCGTGTTTACGATGGTCGCTGTGGTTCCGGGGTTGTGTGTGATTCCCCTTTTGCCCCCTTCGAGGACTACCTGACCAATATTTAAAAAAATAATAATTCATGCAAATGGGTCTTTTTTAAAGGGGTTTGGAGGAGAGCGAGGAATGAACCTATTATATTTAATTGGGGAGTGATCCCATCTGATAACCTTTGATCTTGAAAGGTAAGGAATATAAAGTTAGCTTATTTGATGAAGGTTAAAATATAGATGTTATTGCTGGTAACTCTCAATGGACTTTTGTCCATTATGACCGAATAACTAGGCTTTAAAATTGTATTGATAGAGAAGAATTGAGATATTCTACCTTTTCTAATCCTCAAACCCATAACTCACAAGTTCATCTCTCTCTCTCTCTCTCTCTCTCTCTCCTTTCTGTGTGTCTCTGTCTGTGTCTCTGTGTCTCTCCCTGTCTTTGTGTGTGTGTGTCTGTCTGTCTGCCTGTCTTTCTCTGTCTCTGTCTCTCTGTGTGTCTCTCGCTCTGTCTCTCCCTGTCTTTCTCTCTGTGTGTCTCTCTGTGTCTCTGTGTCTCTCTCTCTCTGTCTGTGTCTCTGTCTCTCTCTCTCTGTCTCTCCCTGTCTTTCTGTGTGTGTGTGTGTCTCTCTCTGTCTCTGTGTGTGTCTCTCTCTGTCTCTTCCTCTCTCTCTTTTAGGTTTCCAGGCTCTGATAAATGAAGTTGTCGATCTTTCTCAAATCAAGTTATTTTTTTGTCATCCCTGCCAGTTCTGACATCTTCATTCTTCCATTGTGAGTATTTCAGAATCTTTCCGTTTCGGGGCACATCTCATATAGAACAACGGAGTTGGAAGGGACCTCGGAGGTCTTCTAGTCCAACCCCCTGCTTAGGCAGGAAACCCGACACCACTTCAGACGAAGGGTTGTCCAATCTCCATATAATAGTCCATATAATAGTCTCAGAACCATAATCATATATTAAAAACAATCTTCCATGACTCTTTTCTAATTGACCGTCCATTAATGTTTTAATAATATTTTGATTATTATTTTTTTACTTCTTTTATAAGCCACCCGGAGTTACCTTGTAGGAGAGATAGCAACATAAAAATTAGAAAGGTGAATCCCTGCAGTTGTTAAGTCAATCACATGGTTGTTAAGTGAACCTGGGGATCAAGTGACCCTCTAGGATGTGACAACTGTCATAAATAGGAGTTAGTTTGCCAAATTTGCCAATTTTTATCCCATGACCACCAGGATGCTGCAACGGACATAAGTGTGAAAAATGGTCATAAGTCCCTTTTTTTCCAGTGCCGTTGTAACTTCACACGGTCACTATCATCGTCTTTTAATAACCCCATATAGTCCCTTGCGGGGTGGAGTCTGGGCAACTGAATGGAACTGAGTGTTTACTGGCCGGATGCCCTTCCTGTTGCCAACGCGGGGTTATAGTCGGCAGATACAATTTCAACGTGCCCAGGAAAGAAAAAACTTGGGGTTTTGTTTTGTTTTTGTTTTTTTCACCCTGGAAGGCTCTGAAGCCCTTGAAAAATCCCATCGTCAATGAAGGAAGAAACCGCCTTGGATTTTGAAGTGTGGGCGAGGTCCTGATTCTGTCCCAACATGCGGAAAGGGGCGCCCAAGGATCCGGATCTCGCCGAGCTCTTCTACAAAGATGATCCCCAGGAGCTGTTCGTGGGCTTACATGAAATCGGGCATGGAAGTTTTGGAGCGGTTTATTTCGTAAGTAGCTTGTGCTTTCCGTTCTCGCTCCCTCGCTCCCTTCCTCTCCCTCCCCGTTCTCTCTCCCTGCCTCCCCCACTCCCTCTCCCCCTTCCTATCCCTCCATCCATCCCCTTCTCTCTCTCTTCCTCTCTCCCTTCCTCTCTCCTTCCTCTCCCTCCCCATCTCCCCCCTCCCTTTCCCTCCCTATCTTCCTTCCCTCTCTCCCTTCCGCTCTTCCTCTCCTTTCCTTTCTCCTCATGCCTCTCCCTCCCCATCACTCCCTCCCCCTCCCTCCCTCTCTTCCCTCCCTCCCTCTCTCCCTTCCGCTCTTCCTCTCCCTTCCTCTCTTCTTCCCTCTCCCTCCCTATCTTCCTCCCTCCCTCTCTCCTTTGCTCCCTTTTCCCTCTCTTCCTCTCCACCTCTCTCTCTCTCCTCCTCTCCCTTCCCTCCCCACTCTCTCTCTTTCCTCCTGTCCCTCTCTTCCTCTCCCCATCCGTTCATACTCCCATGCTATTCGAAGGGTGTTCACCCTAAACTGGATAGCTAAAAATCTATAGAGATTCTCAGTCATCCAAGTCAACCATGATCTGGATGACTGAGAATCTCTATAGATGTTTTCATTTTTGGGGTGGGACGTTTTTATTGGATGTATTTGTAATTGTATTGGGGCTTATTAGTTTAATCTGTTTTTAATTATTTATTGTTGTTGTTGTTTGTGAGAGCCTGAGTCTTGGAGATGGTGATGCATAGAAGTCCCATTAATAAATAAATAAATAAATAAATAAATAAATAAATAAATAAATAAATCCTTTCTCTCTCACCTGTCAAGCATTTCTTTGTGGCCCACATCTCTGCTCTCCAAAGCAATTTAGCAATATCGGTATAGGATATACCAATAGGATATAGTTTCTCAACCTTGCAGCATGCAGCATGTGGGCCTCAGCATTTTGAGAATCGAAGTCCACATCTCTTCAAGTGGCCAGGGTTGAGAAAAACAATGAGGTGTTACCTCCTTCTGCAACCGGAATTGCTTCTAGATCTGTGAACTTTAAGAATTCTCCTCCGAAGGATATACTGTGTAAGGGAGATTCTTCCTAAGATGATAAGTAGCAGCGATAGTTGATTTAAAGGTAAAATTCCATTCATGCACCCCCCCCAAAAAAAGTCCCTTGAGGAAATTAATTTTGAGGACCTGACACCTAGAAATCGGAATACTAAGCAGGCTTGGTGGAGATCATTGTAGTTCTTGAAGACTTCCAAAATCAGCCTTCATCCAGAACTGGGTGAACTCTTAATTCAAGTCGTCTTTTGATTCCAACGTGCTTGACTTGAAATGAAAACATCTATAGAGATTCTCAGTCATCCAGATCATGGTTGACTTGGATGACTGAGAATCTCTATAGATTTTTAGCTATCCAGTTGAGGGTGAACACCCTTCGAATAGCATGGGAGTATGAACGGATTTCCGGAACGACAAAAAATCGTAGACTACAGGAAGCATCAGCACTCCTCAGGTGATCCCAAGGGCACAGATAAACATCCAGGTGGCCTCAGCGACCCTCTCAAAGGATGCAAATGACCAGCTGTCTGCAATTGTATCAATCCTTCCATTCCCCACCATCCGGTCAGAAGACTCCATTTGCACCACTCAGATGACTCTGAGGACACAGATAAACTTCCAAGTGGCCTCAATGACCCTCTCAAAGGATGCAAATGACCAGCTGTCTGCAAGGAGTATCAATCCTTCCATTCCCCACCATCCGGTCAGAAGGCTCCATTTGCATCACTCAGATGACTCTGAGGACATAGATAAAACCTGCAAGCGGCCTCAGCGACCCTCTAAAAGGATGCAAATGACCAGCTGTCTGCAAGCAGTATCAATCCTTCCATTCCCCACCATCCGGTCAAATCTGAAGAAGTTTCTTGGATGAGAAGCAAAACGTCTTTAAAAGAAAAAAACAAGAAAGTCCAGTTCCCTCCTGAAAAAAGAAAGCTCCTTTGGAAGAAGTGAGAACCTTTATTATTTTTTTTCTCTCCCCTTCCCTTCTTCTTCCATTTCCAGGCCACCAATGCCCGCACCAACGAAGTGGTGGCAGTCAAGAAAATGTCTTACAGCGGAAAACAAACCAACGAGGTAAGAAGAAGACACGTCTCGACCTGCGGTAATGCCGCTATGCTCTGAAGTTGCATATTATTATTCACTGCTAACTATTGGAAAAAAAAAGACTGGGCCAGCATTGGTTGGTGAGCCACCTATGTTAGAATAGTGCTCGTAAGTCGAGGAGTTTCTGTACTCAAGGCAGTGGGTGGTTTTTATTTATTTATTTTATTTATGCATAGATTTACCGATTTCGATCTTAGGTAGAGGCAGGGTTTTTTTTTTTCCCTCTTTGGGCACAATGAGAATAGATCTGCTGAACAAAAACTCTGTACTGGCAATAGGAAGGGCATCCGGCCAGTAAACACTCAGCTCCATTCGGTTGCCTAGACTCCACCCCACAAGGTATTATGGGGGTCATAAAAAGAAGATGATGACGGTGACCCATTGCATGGATTGCTACCCGCTTGTATGCTTTTATACGAATTGTAATGTGCCACGTGTATTCGTATTTCTTACTTAGCGACATAAATTTTGGGCTCAATTGTGGTCGTAAGTTGAGGAGTACCTGTACTCAAGACTCTGTATGGGGTATTTATTTTTTTATTTTTTTATTTTATTTTATTTATTTTATTTATTTATTTTATTTAGTTATTTATTTATCTTATTTATTTATTTTATTTTATTTTATTATTTATTTTATTTATTTTATTTTTTATTTATTTATTTTATTTTTTATTTATTTTATTTATTTTATTTATTTTATTTTATTTATTTTTTTAAATTTTTTTCATTTATTTTATTTTTTTTATTTTATTTATTTATAGATTTGTGTGCCATCCTTCTCTCCTAGAGGAGACTTCTGGGTTTTTTTTCTCTTTTCATCCATGCTGCAAAGCATTGCATAATTTATTCTGTTCGCTGCCCCCCCCCAAACTCTTAATCTTGAATAAGTTGCCCTTTGATCTTTTATATCTTAAAGAGATAAGGAATAATTAACATTCCCTCCTAATCTTTCCGAAGCCCAGGAAATGGTCATGATGTCGCTCCCAAGCCATTCCTTGTCGTAAAAACACCTCCTGAACCAAAATGCAGAAAGCCAAGCCCTTCGACCTCACCCTTTTCCAGTTGGGCACCTTTTGAATTTTTCTGGATAAAGCGAATCTTGGCGTTCAACTTTCTTTCCTTGCTTCTACTCCCCTTCTTTTTAAATTAACAGAAATGGCAGGATATCATCAAAGAAGTCAGATTCCTGCAACAGCTGAAGCACCCCAATACTATAGAATATAAAGGCTGCTATTTGAAAGAACATACCGCCTGGGTGAGTTGCATCAACACGAGTTGTTTGTTTTTTTTCTTTTTAAATTAACAGATTACAGATTAACAGAGTTACAAGGGGACCTTATAGGTCATCTAGTCCAACCCCCTGCCCCCTTTTTTGGGGGGGGCGGGGGGAGATGTTTTGAGCAAAGATGGTTCCTTAGAAGGGATTGATGCAGAACGCTATAGATCTTTCGTTCTTTGGAGAAAAGGGAGGGGGGAAATGCTTTACCGGAACGGAGACATAATTCCGGTTCTGAATTTGTTGTTTTAAGACGCAGCCCTTATGATATACCCAGAATAGAATTAGAATTAGAATTAGAATTGAATGAATAGAACAGAATGCAGAATAGAACAGAATGCAGAATAGAACAGAATGCAGAATAGAACAGAATGCAGAATAGAATAGAATGCAGAATAGAATAGGAATAGGAATGGAATAGAATAGAATAGAATAGAATTGGAATGGAATAGGAATGGAATGGAATGGAATAGAAATAGAAATAGAAATAGAAATAGAAATAGAAATAGAATAGAACAATAGAAAATAGAATTAGAATAGGAAAGAATAGGAAAGAATGGAATGGAATAGAATAGAATAGAATAGAATAGAATAGAATAGAATAGAATAGAACAGCAGAATTGGAAGGGACCATGGAGGTCACCTAGTCCAACCCCCTCCCTAGGCAGGAAACCCTACACCACTTCAGACAAATGGTACCACTTCAGACAGATGATACGTTAAGGGCTGTGCCTTCGCATCGCATCACAGACTAGAACAGAATAATAACAAGAGTCGGAAGGGCACCTGGAGGTCATCTTGTCCACCCCACCTCGTCGAGACGGAGAGTCTCTATGATTTCAGAGCAATGGCGCTCCAACCTCTCCTTGAAAGCCTTCAGGGATGGAGCACCCACACCTTTCCATAAGATACCACAAACCCCACTCCCTTCTAACATTGATTATGCTACCTAGTTGGGTAATGAAACGTCTGCAAGAAAACCACCCAGCTCAGAGAGTGCCAAGGACTCCCAACCGTTCCTTAACGGCTGCATTTCTTTCCACCTTTTCACAGCTGGTGATGGAATACTGCCTGGGATCCGCTTCAGATCTGTTGGAAGGTAAGTCTTTGGATCTCCTGCCGTGCCTTTTGGGCCACATGGCTTGGGTTTTTTTTAGGGAATTACATTCCGCGACAGCATCTCTTAGGCTGCCCGTCACAGTTCCTTAACAGCGACCGCCCGATCTTTTCCTCTTTCGGCGTTGGGATGGTTTCTGTCCTACACGCTGAACATCCATTCAGCAGACTGTCCGAGCTTGGAAATTTCCAGGCGGACATTTTGCCTCTGAATTAACCGCCGTGGGGGTGGGGGGGGATCTGGTTTCCATCTTTCTGTGCTTCGTTTGGATGATGGCTCAGAATGACGAAGAGAGAAGGGTGTAGGTCAGCAGCACGTTTCCAAGTCTTTTCTAACTGCCCGTTGCCAATTTCCATCCTCCTGGGTCCAGCCGTGTTTTATTTTTCCGTCGTTGGCAACAGAGCTGACGGACTTCGGCCAAGAGGCTCTCTCATCCGAAATGGTTCCCATGCACGATATCTTATATTTTAAAAGCTGAAAACAAAGGTCTGTCTTTCTTCGGTGGCACTAGGACAGATTCTCTGCGGTCGTTTCCCACGCTCTTATTCCCCGGGTAGAACCAGAAGAATGAGATATGGTGGGGGGGGTCCTCTTTGGTCAGGAGCGGAGGAAAAAGAAACTCTTTCCAGTCTACGTTCTAAGGGCTGGCTGGTTACAGATCTAAACTGTATGTGTGTGTGTGTGTTTGTACGTACGTGTGTATATATGTGTTTTTATTTTATTTTATTTTATTTTATTTATTTTATATTTTATTTATTATATTTATATTTTATTATTATTTCATAATTTTATTATTTTTATAAATAACCCAAGGCGGCAAGCATTTCCGGTATTCCTTCCTCCATCTATTTCCCCCACAACAACAACCTCATGAAGCGGCTTGGGCTGATAAAGAGGGAGTGGCCCAATGTCACCCAGCAGACTCTCATGCCTAAGGAAGGACTAGAACTCCCAGTCTCCTGGTGATTGGCCTAAAGTCACACAGCCAGCTTCCACTCCTAAGGACGAACTAGAACTCCCAGTCTCCTGGTGATTGGCCCAAAGTAACACAGCCAGCTTTCACACCTAAGAAAGAACTAGAACTCCCAGTCTCCTGGTGATTGGCCCAAATCACACAGCCAGCTTTCACACCTAAGGACAAACTAGAACTCACTGTCTCCTGGTGATTGTCCCAAAGCCACCCAGCCAGCTTTCACACCTAAGAAAGAACTAGAACTCCCAGTCTCCTGGTGATTGGCCCAAAGTAACACAGCCAGCTTTCACTCCTAACGACGAACTAGAACTCACTGTCTCCTGGTGATTGGCCCAAACTAACACAGCCAGCTTTCACACCTAAGAAAGAACTAGAACTCCCAGTCTCCTGGTGATTGTCCCAAAGCCACCCAGCCAGCTTTCACACCTAAGAAAGAACTAGAACTCCCAGTCTCCTGGTGATTGGCCCAAAGTCACACAGCCAGCTTTCACACCTAAGAAAGAACTAGAACTCCCAGTCTCCTGGTGATTGGCCCAAAGTAACACAGCCAGATTTCACTCCTAACGACGAACTAGAACTCACTGTCTCCTGGTGATTGTCCCAAAGCCACCCGGCCAGCTTTTGTGCCTATAGTGGAACTAGAACTCACAGTCTCCTAGTTATTGGACCAAATTCACACAGCCAGCTTTCATGCCTACGAAAGAACTAGAACTCACTGTCTACTAGTGATTGGTTCAAAACCACTCAGCTGGCTTTCACGCCTAAGGCATGAAAACTAGAACTCAATATCTCCTAGTGATTGGCCCAAAACCACCCATCCGGCTTTCGTGCCTAAGGAAGGACTAGAACTCACGGTCTCCCAGTTTCGAGCCTGGTTACTTACACTTGTCTCTAGACCAGTTTGAGACGGATCCTTCATTAGCCCCACTTTCTGTACCATTGAAAGGAGCAAATCTGCCTTTATTCACCCTTTTCCACACATCTTAAAAGTTACTCTGGGTGAGACTAAAATCTGGTTTTGCTTCCTATCCAGTACATAAGAAGCCACTCCAGGAAGTAGAGATCGCTGCCATTACCGACGGTGCCTTGCATGGACTGGCATATCTTCATTCACATTATAAAATTCACAGGTGAGAGCCAAGGTTCCTTCTCTAGTTTATCATTGCGCCTTTTTGTTTTGACATTGGTTGCTCTCTGACTCCTGCAATCTTCCTAGGCTTCCCCAAAAGCACGAAGCCAACTCCTTGTCCCGAGAAAACCCCTTTTATTTAGTTTACAGTGAATTCCTCTCCAGCAAAGTCCCGGCCAACAGTCTTTCAAGAGATTTCAGAACTACAGGCCCTTATCAGGCTTGGAGAGCTGCCAGACTGATATGCTCCAAACGCCACTTTGTAGCAGACAATACTTGGCAAGAAGCCAGGAACAGATCTTCACCCTCATGAACTGAACTTATTGTCTCCTGCAAAACCCCACTCCCCTTTCACTCCTCTTTATTTCCTGTGGGAGGGGCCATTCACTGTCCACCTGAGCCTTTACTCCCGAGTCGACCCTTGTTCCTTAGCTGTTCCCTTCTCCTGGCAGCTCTGTGCATGCATACACTGGGAACAGGCTCCAGCTACTCTTCTGCCCCACTGATCTCCGACTCCAAAGGTAGCTGATAACTCTCGGAAGAACCTGGCCCCATCTGGTGGGCTACAGACTGTCCTCCTCCAGATGTATGTGAGTGCAACAGGTAGCCCTCACCTTACGACTCCAATTGAGCCGAAATTTTTTTGTAGCTAAGTGAGAATTTATTAAGGGAGCTTTGTCCCCCATTTTGCAGCAGTCTCCCTGTTAAGTGAACTTGGCCGAGGGACTCTGATCTCATCTCTTAACAGCTGCAGTTGTTAAGTGAGTAACACGGTCGTTAAGTGAATCCAGCTCCCCCACTGACTTGGCTTGTCAGAAGGTCGCAAAAGGGGATCACGTGACCCCCCCCAGGACGCTGCAACTGTCATAAGTACATGCCAGTGGCCAAGCCTTTGAATTTTGCTCACTTGTACTGCAATGATCGTAAGTGTAAAAGATGCTCCCTAGTCACTTTTTTCAGCACTGTTGTAACTTTAGACAGTCAGTAAACAAATGGTTGTAAGTTAAGGATCACCTGTCTACGGAGATTCTCCGTCCTCCAGGCCATGGTTGTCCTAAAGGTGCTTTTTTTTTCAAGAGGCAACTGGACTTTCTGGTTTTTCTTGTGAAGATGTTTCGCTTCTCTTCCCAAGAAGCTTCTTCAGCTCTGACTGGATGGTGGGGAAGGGAAGGATTGATACTCCTTGCAGACAGCTGGTCATTTGCATCCTTTGAGAAAGTCATTGAGGCCACTTGGAGGTGTGTCTATGTCATCAGAGTCACCTGAGTGGTGCAAATGGGTGTGGAGCCTTCTGACAGTATGGTGGGGAAGGGAAGGATTGATGCTCCTTGCAGACAGCTGGTCATTTGCATCCTTTTAGAGGGTCGTTGAGGCCACTTGGAGGTGTGTCTATGTCATCAGAGTCACCTGAGTGGTGCAAATGGGTGTGGAGCCTTCTGACAGTACGGTGGGGAATGGAATGATTGATACTCCTTGCAGACAGCTGGTCATTTGCATCCTTTTAGAAGGTCATTGAGGCCACTTGGAGAGGTTTATCTGTGTCCTCAGGGTCACCTGAGTGGTGCAAATGGGTGTGGAGCCTTCCTGGAACGGCTGAAAGGACTGTGTTATAAACTGGAGATAGATGAGGTCATACCGTCATAAGTATCAACCAGCGGCCAAGCATCTGAATTTTGATCTCGTGATTATGGGGATGTCAGAAAGGTTGTAACTGTAAAAAAAAAATGGTCTTAAGTCACTTTTTTTCAGTGCCATTGTAACTTTGAACAGTTGCTAATCAAACTGTTGTATGTTGAGAACTACCTGTAGTAAATAACCCTCCTTTTTTTTTCCTGCAGGGATATTAAAGCCGGAAATATTCTCCTAACGGAACCGGGCCAAGTGAAACTAGCGGACTTCGGCTCGGCTTCTATAGCCTCTCCTGCCAATTCTTTTGTGGGAACACCTTACTGGTAAGTGAAGCCGATGTGTATTTTTCCTGCAGCCTTTCAAAAGGTGCTGAACCAAATGAGGGAAATTAAAATATCTGTTTTGCTTTTAAATACAATCCCAGCCTTCAAAAAAAAAATTCTGCATTTCCCACCTTCCATGGATATGGACTCTGACTCCCAGAATTCTTCAGTCATTGTGGCTGTTCCTGAGAACTCTGGGAGCTGACGTTCACAGGTCTGCAGATGGCCACACTTTGAAAACCTCATCCTAGATCAGGGGTCTCTCATTGTGGCAATGTTAAGACTTGTGGACTTCAAGTCCCAGAATTCCACTTTTAAGAGTTGTGGATTTCAACTCCCAGAATTCCACTGTTAAGAGTTGTGGACTTCAAGTCCCAGAATTCCACTTTTAAGAGTTGTGGACTTCAACTCCCAGAATTAAATTTTTAAAAATTGTCGACTCCAACTCCCAGAATTCAACTTTTGGACCTGTGGACTTCAACTCCCAGAATTCCCCAGCTAGCCAGCTATGGAATTCTGGGAGTTGAAGTCCGCAAGTCTTAAAGTTGCCAACCAGTTCTAAATCAAGAATCCAAACATGGCACGTTCTACCCTCCTGGCACACTGGGTGCTGAAAGTTGGAACACGAGAAGCCATTTGCAATGATTTTTTTTTTAATCTCCCACCCTCTGAAAAAACAGGCTAATCAACTAAAACCAATCTACGATGCAAGTAAGTGCCCATTTTTGTGGCACCAGGCAGGCATGGTGGAAAAAGAGCAATTATTTCAGAGAGTAAATATTCAGAGACAAGCCTAGGAGCCTGGCAAATACTGGTAGTATAAATATTCCAGGGGTGTCAAACTTGATTTTATTAAGAGCCGCATCAGGGTTGTGTTTGACCTCGGGGAACTGGGTGGGAATGGCTGGGACGGGGTGGGCATGGACCTCTAGCAGCGAAACGGAGCCCACGGGCCCTGTTTTCAGTCGGGACAGCCTCCTGCAGTCTTCTGCCAGGGAAAACAGAGTTTGAGAGGGGCACATGCGACTCCCCGAGCTCCGTTTTCTCTGACGGGGCTGCAGGAGGCCATCCCGGCTGAAAATGGAGCTTGGGAGCAGCAAGCACAGCCCTCCCAAGCTCCGTTTTCACTGGCAGAAGCACCGCAGATCGGTCTTTCCCTGTTTGCACGGTGCCCCGCGGGCCAGATCTAAGCACCCCGCAGGCCGGATCTGGCTCCAGGGCCTTGAGTTTGACACCCCTGCCTCTCCCAACGTGACAAACTTTTAAGTCTTGTGAACTTCCAACGCCGAAAATTGGAAGAATTGAATTGGCTGGCCGGGGAATTCTGGGAGTTGAAGTCCAGAAGTGACCAAGTTTGGAGGCCCGCTTACTCTACTCGTATCATTTTTATAATCGGAATACTTTGGAGGGCTTGCTTCCCTGGTCGACATCTAGCCCAGTTGCCTGTCAATAGGTCCCACCCAAGCCTCCTCAGTCCCTATGTTCTTGTATACATTCTTGTTTGTGTCATTTTGGTGTGAGCTTCCAATGCATGGCACCTTCTAGAAGCCCACTGATTGGTTGATTGGGTTATCAGTGTATTTGTGGATGTGGTTTATATAGCCCCCCCCATCTCAGATGCACATAGGTTAGTTGGTTGGTTGGTTTCTTTATTTGATTTATAGACAGGTAGTCCTTGACTTACGACCACAGTCGAGCCAGGAATTTCCTTCGTTCCGCAAGAGAATTGTTTAAGTTGGATTTTGCCCCTAAATTTTGTGACCTTGCTTGCCAGGGTGAATCCCTGTAGCTATTAAACTAGTCACTGTTGTGGTTGCCAGCAGCCTGTGCAGGCGGCAGCAAAATTGGACAGTGGGGAAGAACAGGGACTAGTCTGGGAGTCTGGAGAGGACTCAGAAGAGGGTCCTGCGTCCAATGCAGAGATGGGGAATGGGGTGGTGCCTTCGGAGCCTTCAGAGTCTGGCAGCAGCGACGCTGAGGAACCGGGGAGCCTGTCCCAGTGTGCGTGTGCGCAGAGCTGCTAGAAGGCGAGAGCAGCTGAAACAAAAGGGGCGACTCGGGAGTAAGGCTGGGAGATGATTGCCCCTCCCCTAAGGTATAAAAGTCAGGCCAAGATGACGAAACCTTTGCAGGAAGCAAAGTTGTTTGATCGGTTCAGAATCATCCTTGAAGCTCTTGGTACTTTGGTTGGGTTTTTTTTTCTAGTTCATTTGACACTTCTGTTTTTGGCAGCACTTCACAGAAAAGAAAGGTGGGTGCTTATCTCGGGGGACTGTTTGAGATTAATTCTGACTGGGAATGAAAACAATTCCCAGCGTTGCAATAAAATAAGACTTGTTTTTAAAATAAGCATGTGCGTAATTAAAGTCTAGGAAGCCTTGGTTCAGCACATACCTGTAGTAAGCTTTACAGCTAAAACAGATAACTTGACCCTACTCCAGTCAGTTCTTCAACCACAACTACGGATGTAAGTTGCGGACTGTCTGTATACAGGTTTAGGAGCTGCCAAATCCTGATCTCAGAAGTACTTCAGGAAAGTCCCAAAAGGGCTTTTTCAAAAGGCAACTGGACTTTTGTTTTTCACCCTGACAACTGTTGCAGCACGCCCTGTAATCACCTGACCAAAATCTAGACTCTTGGCAACTGGCATGTACTTATGACAGTTCCACCATCCTGGGGGTCATGTGATCATGGCAAAGAAGTCCCAATACTTAGGAAGATGGTCATTGTCATGCCCCTGTCAGAGTCTGAAGTATGGCTCTGTTGGCTGTGGAGGAAACTGGGGAAGGGCAAAGTCCAGCTGGGCAGAGCAGGGGAGAGGTAGAACAAGGGAAAGGGAGTTCAGAGGAAGACCCAGGCCCACCCTGTCTTCATCCTAGGGCATGCAGGGAGGAACGGAGAAGGGAGCAACGTGGGTTGCGTGGCTTACAGAGGAGGAAAGGGCCCTGATTCCCTTCATTAGCCACATCTGGGAAGAGAGTTGAAAAGAGATGCATGCTGAGTGCAGCATCTGCTGGGAACGAACGTGAATTTATCTTGTATTGTCGTGGCTTATCTGTGTTCCTGGCGTCTTCCCAACTGCATGAGTTTTGCCGTACTTTCAAGTCTGAAATTCCTGTTCCTGCTCTGCCAAACTAATTACTTCAGTTTGGCTTGTTTGGACTTTAAGTTACAGTTTGTGTGTACCTTGTTTTGGACTGCATTTTCTGCAGCCAAAGGCTGTTCCCGGGAGAGTTTTTCTCCAGCCCAGAAGGTAACCAGCACATTGGGGGCAAAGTTGAAGCTAATAAAGGGACTCTTCCTGATTATCTGACTGTGTTGCCTTTGTACCACGCCCTTTGGGTCATCACAGTCTTTCTGTAAGTCAAGGGCTGTTGTATGGCTCTCCATATGTCTTGAATAGCAGCCATGGTCTTTCTGTAAGTCAAGGACTACCTGTCGGAGATTAGGCTCAGGTGAGGAGGACCCAGCCAATTGCATCTGAGCGTTGGTCTCTTCCCCTCTTCCAAGTCGAAACCCCCGCCCCAAACGTGCTTGTAGTGTGTGGGTTTCCCTCCTGTGTTTGCCTTGCAACCCTGCCTCCTCCCCACACACACACCCCTTCCCCGCCCCCCAAGCCCCCTTTCCCTTCTGTGCTCCAGATCCCCCTTATTTCTTTCATAGCTGCAACCCCAGGCTGAACCTGTCCAAGAAAGCACTGTTGGTGTGTCAGTGGGAAAGCTCACCGTATCTGGTGAGAGCGGTTGCCTTACCAGCCTTTTCAGCCCCTGCTTGGCTGAATCCAGGTACAGTGCCAATGAGCTTTGGTGCCAGCTGCCTGTTTGCCAGCATGTTGCACTCAGATGGATCATGAAAAAAAGTTTTTAATTTTGCATTCTCCATACATCCATAATCATCTCCCCTCCTCCCCAACCCCCTTCACCCCTCAGAAGAGATTCTTAGCTTAAGGAAGCGAGTAAGACAACGATGATGATGATTATTATTATTATTATTATTATTATTATTTTTAAAAACCTCCCCAGCATGGCTTAATTCTGTTCCATGCTGATTTTATTCTTTTTGAGTTGGTCAGGGGGACTTTGAAGAGGAGCTGATGATCTGTTGCCGCCGGTGTGCCTTACCCACCTGGATGCATGCTTGTTTGAGCTTCTTTCTTTCTTTCTTTTTTCGATTTTTTTTTTCTTTCTTTTCCGCCAGCTTCCATCACGCCTCCCGCCTTCCTTCTTTCTTTCTCTCCACTTTCCTCTCTTCCATTCATCCACGCCAACCCTCCCTTCCGCCACCATCCATCACGCCGCCGGCCCATCCCTCGACGCCGCCGCCTTCCTTCTTCCTTCCTTCCTTCCTTCCGCCTTCCGCCTTCCCGGCCTTCCCGCCCTCCCACGCGTCTCACATTTTCTTCTTTTTTCCTTTTCTTGTTCTGTCTTGTTCTTGCTCCTACCTTCCCTTTCCCTTGTCTTCCTCCTCCCCTCCTCTCCTCCTCCTCCTCCCTTCCTTTCTTTCTTTCTTTTTTCTTTTTCTTTCTTTTTTCTTTCTTTTTTTTTTTTTTTTTTTTTTTTTTTTTTTTTTTTCCTGGCATCCAGACATCACTTTGGATCTGGTAGGAGGATGGCTGGCGTAATCCTATAGGACGATGGGCAGTACGACGGGAAAGTCGACGTTTGGTCGCTTGGAATTACCTGCATCGAGTTAGGTAAGTCAATTGACATTGATGAACTTGTTGGATTTAATGCAACAACTCTGGCGAATTCCGGTTGTTGTTTTTAATCGGAAGTGATCTTCTGTTGCAGGGGTAGCCAACCTTTTTATACCTACTGCCCACTTTTGTATCTCTGTTAGTAGTAAAATTTCCTAACCACTCCACCGGTTCCACAGTAATGGTGATTTATAAAGTAAGGGACAAACCCCCCACCATGAAAGCTGGAACGCCCGCTAGTGGGCAGTAGGGACCAGGTTGACTACCACTGTTCTTCTGGATTCAAGTTTTGCGCTGAAAGGATTCTTGCAGAAACAATCTTGGAACCGTGGTGCAAAATTGTGGCATCCCCCTTTTTTAATGCTCAAAGTTGCCTGAACTTGTTGGCTTTCGTTCGGGCAAGCAATCTTCTGTAAAAATGTATCCCCTTAAATCAAACGAAATCATGCTATCCGTCTCCTGGGTTCCAGCTTTTATGTAAAGTGGGACCTTAGTACTCAACGTCACAGGTGGTCCCTGACATACAAATTTTAATTGTTGCTATGTTCATCTATACCACTCTATAAAGCCTTAGTAAGACCACACCTAGAATACTGCATCCCATTTTGGTCACCCCACTTTAAAAAAATGTTGGGACTCTAGAAAAAGTGCAGAGAAGAGCAACCAGGATGATCATGGGGACTGGAGGCTAAAACCTACGATGAACGGTTGCAGGAACTGGGCCTGGCTAGTCTAGGGAAGGGAAGGACCAGGGGAGACAGGATGGCAGTCTTCCCAATATTTGAGGGACTGCCACAGATAGGGGTCAAGGTATTTTCCAAAGCACCTGAAGGCCAGACAAGGAATAATGGATGGAAACTGAACAAGGAGAGACTCAACCTGGAAATAAGGAGGAATTTCCTGACTGTGAGAATTCTCCATCAACCCATGGAACAGAAGTTGCCTTCGGAAGTTATGGGAGCTTCATCCCTGGAGGCTTTCAAGAGGAGATTGGACTGTCATTTTTCTCAGAAATGGTGTAAGGTCTCCTGCTTGGGCAGGGGGGGTTGGGCTAGATGACCTTCAAGGTCCCTTCCAAATCTGTTAATCTGTAATCTTCCTACAGTTTGTAAGCTGGCCAGAGTCGCCCAGTGAGTCCATCGTATCTCGCCTTTTCTCTATCGTTACTTTTTTTTCCGTTTTTCCTTACAGCGGAGCGGAAACCTCCTCTCTTCAATATGAACGCAATGAGTGCCTTATATCACATTGCCCAGAACGACTCCCCCACGCTACAGTCCAATGAGTGGTAAGAGTTTTGTGTGTGTGTGTGTGTGTGTGTGTGTGTGTTTCGGTCTGCTTTGGTTACCGGAAGAAGTGTGTGTGTGTTAGGTTTGCAGTAAGCATCCCTGTCTGAGAGAGATGGGCAGCTGAGCAATACGAAATACCCACAAGCATCGCGAGTCCCAGAAGCACCCAAAAAAAAAGATCAGTCCAGTTGTTAGGTTGCATGTTGTCAGGTGTGAAGAGTCAGGACTTTGCATTAAGTTTCAGTTAAGCTGATCGACTGTTCATGCTTATGGACCGTGAATGAAGGAGAAACTCCCTAACAGTGAGGACAATTAACCAGTGGAACAACTTGAACCAAGAAATCGTGGGTGCTCCATCACTGGAGATTTTTAAGAAGAGACTGGACAGACAGTTGTCTGAAATGGGATAAGTTCTCCTGCTTGAGCAGGGGGCTGGACTAGAAGACCTACAAGGTCCCTTCTAGCTTGCTTATGACCAGCAAGGAGCTGTGATGTGGTTGGTTTAATCTTGGCTTCAATGAAATACATTTGGATCAGCCTTCGATATCCTTCTGATTCTCAGATACTGATAGAAGAGAATATTTGCATCTCAGGGTTGAACTGTGGCCTCCTTGATGCTCTCTGGGCTTAGTGGTTTTCTTGCAGACATTTCATTACCCAACTAAGTAACACTATCAGTGCTAAAAGGCAGTGGGGTTTGTGGAGTGGAAGAGGAGGAGAAGGGGGGGGAAGAGGAGGAGTTTTGGGTCCTTAATGCTGTCTGAGCGTAGTGGTTTTCTTGTAGACATTTCATTACCCAACAAAGTAACATCATCAGTGCTAGAAGGGAGTGGGGTTTGCAGGGGGGGGGAGGAGGAGGAGAACAGACCATATATATTTAGAATATTTGTATCTCAGGGTTGAACTGTGGGTTCCTTGGTGCTTTCTGAGCTTGGTGGTTTTCTCACAGACAAGTTCATTACCCAACTGGATAACAGCATCAATGCTAGCCATTCTCAGCTGCCACACCTTGAATTCCTATCCCTTCTCCTACCTGAGCAGGTTCTGACCTCCATTCTGTTCCCATATTCAGGACAGACTCTTTTAGAAGATTTGTTGATTACTGCTTGCAGAAACTACCTCAGGAACGCCCATCGTCGTCAGAACTTTTGAGGGTAACGTTTCACCTCTCTGCTTTGGGAAATCTGCGTCGTGGGGAGGCAGCTGACCCCCCTTCTAATTTTCCTTTAGGGACTGCCTGCCTTTCTTCCTTCTCTGGTTCCACCCCCTAGAAAGTTCTCTTTAGATGTATCAGACTAGCTTGAGTAAACCCAAGTGGTCTATTTTTTAGCACGGCTGCCTCTTTTTCGCTCTTTCCCCTCCAAGGATTCTGGGGAAGTGAAGGATGAGGCCATCAGTAGATAAGTAGTTTGAAAGCAGCAGGAATGAGAGCAAGGACAGAATGAGTGGAATATATTGAAGACCAAGAAGCAGACGTACTGTGAAGTCTACTTCCTTGTTTGGTGAAGGAAAGTAGACTGGTCATCAGTCCAACAATACATAGCCTTGAGTCCAATCTGGGTCGGTCACTGGGATCAGAGATTTAGCCTTCCAATCTTTGGACTCATGCTGAAGGTCATCCTCGGGGAACTTCTGTCTCCCCAGAATGTGATTTCTGGTGAGAGAGAAGTTCCCCAAGGATGGGCTTTAGCATGAGTTTGAAAGCTCGGAAGGCAAAACCTCTGGTCTCGGCGACCGGCCCAGATTGGATCCTGCAACATTATCCCAGGACATGTATACTTGCCTTCATTCATGAATGTTGAGTCCATATGAATAAGAGCATAACACATCAACAACAGTCAACAATACACAGTCTTGAATCTGTATGCCATATCCATCACCAACAGTCAACAATACATAGTGATGGGTCTGTATGAATAAGGGCATATCCCATCGTCAATAGTCAACAATATATAGTCTTGAGTCTCTAAGGGCATATCCCATCACCAACAGTCAACAATACATGGTTATGGGTCCTTACGAATAAGGGCATATCCCATCATCAATAGTCAACAATACATGGTTATGGGTCCTTACGAATAAGGGCATATCCCATCACCAACAGTCAACAATACATGGTTATGGGTCCTTACGAATAAGGGCATATCCTATCATCAATAGTCAACAATACATGGTTATGGGTCCTTATGAATAAGGGCATATCCTATCGTCAATAGTCAACAATACATGGTTATGGGTCCTTACGAATAAGGGCATATCCCATCATCAATAGTCAACAATACATAGTTATGGGTCTGTATAAATAAGGGCATATCCCATCACCAACAGTCAACAATACATGGTTAGGGATCCATATGAATAAGGGCGTATCCCATCATCAATAGTCAACAATACCTGGCAGTGGTGGGATTCAATTTTTTTTACTACCGGTTCTGTGGGCGTGGCTTGGTGAGCACAGCTGGGGAAGGTTACTGCAAAATCCCATTCCCTCCCCACCCCACCAACCTGGTTTCCAGCTCGGTTCTCCTGTGTAGGGTAACCAAAGAAGACCCAGCTAATCAGCTGGGACTCGGGAGGCAGAGAAGAGATGGGAGCAGGGCCAGTCAGAGGTGGGATTTGCCAGTTCTCGAGAACTGGTCCAAACTGGCTGAATACCACCTCTGGTTATGGGTCCCTATGAATAAGGGCATATCCCATCACCAACAGTCAAGTCCAGATCAACAAGGGCATATCCCATAAATAACAGTCAACAATACATTGTCTTGAGTCCATATGCATAAGGGCATGTCCCATCAACAACAGTCAACGATATATAAGTGAGTCTGTATGAACAAGGGCATATCCCATCAACAACATGACATCAGTCAACTTGGAACTTGCTTTTCATGTAAAACAAAACAAAACACACCCCTTTAAAATGACTAAATTTTCATCGGAGTGCTAAATTGCATGATAATTCAGTGTTCCTGAATTATGATGATGATGATGATAAAATGGTGCCTACTTTGAGGGGATCTTAACATTTTCTGCCATAATGTGGAGAGAGATCTGCTTCCATTGTGCAAGAGATTGGCCGGGTGGAGGTGTGGGGGGGTGTTGTCTTTTGCATCTTTTGTCTTCTCATCCAGATCGCTTCTGTCGTCCTTCTAAAACCCAGCATGAATTTGTACGATGCGAGCGTCCGCCCCGGGTCCTCCTAGACTTGATTCAAAGAACCAAGGATGCAGTCCGAGAGTTGGATAACCTTCAGTCTCGGAAAATGAACAAAATCCTTTTCCAGGAGGTCTACAATGGCCCTCTGAACGAGTGTCAGGAAGACGAGGAGGTATTCAAGTTTATCTATACCGCTGATAATAATAATCACAGTAACGGTCATAATAACGTGTCTTCCTGCTTCACAGGGTCCCTACCAAGTCCCTTTTCCTGGGTTCCCAGCACAACATGAGGAATGTGCTTGGGAACAAGGCTGTCTTACCTCTGACTTCTGGGGGCGCTGAGGCTCTTGAGAAAGTCCTTGAGACAGATGGCAACAGAACATCTGAAGCAAATCAAGTTTGCTCTCAGTTTTGGGTCACGGCTATGGAAACCAGGCCTTGGTTAAATCCCAAAACAGTTACTGTGTTTTCCCAAAAATAAGACACTGTCTTATAATTTTTGCCACCAAAGAAAGGCACCAGGTCTTATTTTCGGGGGATGTTATCCACCGACTAACCTCACTTGCTCACGTCGCCCCCTGGCCTCCTTTTCGCTGTCAGAGGCCTTCAGGAACTACTACTTTCTGCAGGCTTTTGAAGGCCTCTGCAGCAGGATAACAGAGCTCAGGATCGATCCAGAGCTTTGTTATCAGCTCCAGAGGCCTTCAGGAAAGCCTTGCCAGCTGCAGAAGAAATGGGCCAGTGAGGCAGGTGTCAAGTTGTGCGAGGCCTGGCTACAACTGTCCAAAGGTAAGTGGTAGGGCAGTTCCACCACCCCCATCTCCACCCTAGCTTAATTTGTAGTGGTACTCTCTGGAGTGTGTGGGACCTTATTTAGGGCTTATTTTGGGGGTAAGGCTTATATTGGGCACAGGTGGAAAAATCAAGCTAGGATTTATTTTTAGGGTAGGTCGTATTTTTTGGAAAACTGGGTAGATCCCAAAACAGTTAGATCCCAAAACAGAGCCTGGTAATTGCCGTTTTGTTCCCGGACTAAAGAAAGTGGCTCAAGATATTTTCCTTCATGACCACACCCAACAGAGAAGATAGAGTGTCCAGCCCAACCAGAAAGAATTACTACTTCTCCCCTGGCTGAATTAAGACAAGATGGACCAATGATCACTTCATTCCAGCTTGAAATGGGGATAAGACTAGTCCATGGCTGATCTGCCATCAAACAGGGGAGGACACTCGGTATGGAGGACACCTGGAGGATGTCTTCCTCATTGGATCTTCTTTATTTACGCAGGGGGTGGGTTTTTTTTCACCATATAATACAGGGCTCGTGAGTGAATGTCAAAAGATGGTGCTGTTTAGAAATAAAGAAAGGATCAGGACAACTGACCAATAGCCTTATACAGCCCTCTCTAAGCAGTTTATAGAATCAGCCTCTTGCCCCCAACACTCTGAGTCCTCATTTTGCCGACCTTGAAAGGCTGAGTCAACCTTGAGCTGGTTAGCCTGCAATACTGTTTTCTAACTATTGCATAGGGGGGGAAGGGAAGGGAAGGGAAGGGAAGGGGAAGGAAGGAAGGAAGGAAGGAAGGAAGGAAGGAAGGAAGGAAGGAAGGAAGGAAGGAAGGAAGAGCAAGGGAATAGGAATAGCACTTAGACTTATCTACCGCTTCACAGTTTTTTACGGCCTTCTCTTAAGCGGTTTACAGAGTCAGCCTTTTACCCCCAACAATCTGAGTTCTCATTTTTACCAACTTCGGAAGGCTGAGTCAACCTTGAGCCGGTCAGGATCGAACTGCTGGCATTCGGCAGAGTCAGCCTGCAATCCTGCATTCTCACCACTGCGCTACCACGGCTCTTTAGACTAGAAGCTGGAATCTCGGTGGTTTAAAAAGCCACAAGGGCCACAGAGAAAGTCCGGTGACCGAGATCCTTCCTCACAGACGTTTTAACCGCCCAGCGTGCCCGTCGGCTAGCGAGGGTAGAGACAAGAGCTTCGAGACACTTCATTGGGTTGTGATTTGGGCGTGAATTCACACTGCACTTCCGGAGCGAACCTTCCTGACCAAAGTGCTCCTTCATCGCCGCCAGATTATCATTGCATGCAGCATGCAAACCTGAGGGCAGGTGGTCCTTGTCTTACGACTGTTCGTTTAGCGGCCACTCAAGGTTACAAATGGTCCTGAAGGAAGCGACTTGGGGCCTGGTCCTCGCACTTACAACTGTGTCGCAGCATTCCCCAGGGCGCCCTTCGACAAGCCAAGTCAATATCGGGAGCACAGTTTGCTTAACGGCGGCAGGCTTCACTTAACCGCCGGGATTCATGAGCACCCATGACAGGCAAGGAAAGGTGGTAAAATTGGGCCTCAACCCACTGCCTCGCTTTGCTTAGTGACGGAAATTCCAGTCATCGTCATCCCCCTGTTGTGGTCGTAAGTCAAGAACTACCTGTCCTTGAGCGCATGCCGAACACCTTCATCTGCTTCTTGTCAGTAGGGCTGCTGGAATGACAAGGCAGGGCAGATAGCAACTAACATTATTACTATTATTATTACTGTTATTATTACTATTATTATTTTAACCATAATTTCTTGCTGTCTGGGATGGAGTAACTATTTCCGATTTGCCATTAGTTTAGTTTACTTTATTGTCATTGCACATGGTGCAGTGAAATTAAATACCATCTTCAGTGTATTATACTGTTCTGACCCATGCCCTTTTCCGACAAATCAAACACAATCCGAAAGGAACCAAAACCTTCTAAATGCTTTTACAAAATAATTAGCTGCGATAAATACAAGCCTTGCCAAACTGTGCAAGACTGGCCAGAAGATAACAGACAAGAAATAGTTTACAACACAAGACTCTTCAGATACCAACTGGAATGTCCACGAGGCTGAGTTTCAAAATGCCTTTGCCTTCTGCAAAGAATGTTTGTTTCACAGCTGGCTTTTATCTTCTTGAAGGAGGGGCCATTACCTTGCAGCCTTACTCCCGAGTCGCCCGTGCTGTTGAAGCTGCTCTTTCCTGCGAGCAGCCCTGCGCACACAGGCACTTGGCACAAGCTCCTCAGGAGCCTCCTCATCACTGCTGCCAGCCCCCACAATCCCTGAAGGCAGCAGTCCACTCCCTAATGGTCCTGGCCCCTCATCTGAGTCCTCGCTCTCCTTAGCCATCCGCATCTGCTGCCAGCTAACCACAACATATACAGTAGAATTCAATAGAGTTACTGCCCTGGGATAGAAGCTGTTTTTCAGCCTAAAAACAGAAGTGAGAATAGGAGTTTCCGTGGGCAATTCTCCCCTTCTGTTCCTGGTGCCTAAAAGATGGGATTTTTGAGGACACTTCGCCCCAAAACTAGTAAAGTCACCCAAGCTTGTCTTGATTTATGCAGAGGGCAAGACTGGCGAAGATCAACCGGTTTGCAAAACATCAAGTAACAGGCATTAGGGAGAATCCTCTGTTTGGCCTCTGCCATCTTCCAGGAACCATTTTTTTTTTGGGTGGTTGTTGGAAGGGAAGAAGGAAGCTGAGAAGAGAGAATATTTGTAGCTCAAGGTTGAACTGTGGGGTTCTTGGTGATCTCTGAGCTTGGTGATTTTCTTGCAGACGTTTCATGACCCATTTAGGTAACATCATCAGTGCTGGAAGGAGGAGGAGGAGGAGGAGTACTGTGGGGTCCTTGGTGCTGTCTGTACTTGGTGGTTTTGTTGCAGACATTTCATTACCACTCCATCCCAACGCTGGTGATGTCACCTAGTTGGGTAATGAAACATCTGCAGGAAAACTACCAAGAGAGCATCAAGGATCACAGCCGCCCGTCGTTGTCCTCCTCTTCTTCCTCCTCCTCCTCCTCCTTCCCTTTCCACTTCCCCTTCCCTTTCCTCTTCCTCCTCCTCCTTCACCACCACCTCCTCCTCTCCACAAACCCCTCTCCCTCCTGCGCCTGATGACGTTGCCTAGTTGGGTCATGAAACGTCTATAAGAAACCCGCCGAGCCCCAAGGGCCCCACAGAAGGAGGCGAGAACCTTTTGGGTGTCTGCAGAACGGGTCCCTGTCCTAGTCTCCCCCCCCACCCCCAATTGGCGGCGGTTCCTTTCACCCCAGCCTTAAACCTGCTGCTCCTTATTTTGTAGGACAGTGAGCATGGGACAAACCTGACTAGGAAGATGGACAGTCTGGGCAGCAATCATTCCATCCCCAGCATGTCTATCAGCACAGGCAGCCAGAGCAGCAGTGTCAACAGCATGCAGGAGGTAATGGAGGAGAGCAGTTCTGAGCTGCTTCTGATGCATGACCACGAGAGCACCATTCATTCCACTTCCTCTGTTGTCATTAAGAAGGTACGTCCGGCTGGCGCTTTGCCCCCAAACCCCTTCCTTCGGTCTCACCCGACTTCTGTTTTACCGCCCTTCCTTTGCAGATCTTGAAGGCACCGACCGTTAAATCGGTGCAGCATCTCAAAAAAAAAGGTTGCATCATGGCATCATGGTGCAGCGGCCTGGAGGTGGACCTCTCGCCTCGCAATCAGGAGGCTGTGAGTTTGATCCCAGGTCGAGGCAGATGTTTCTCTCTCTCTCTGGGCACAATGAGAATATATTCTGCCGGAGAAAAAAAACCTCCGCCCCGGCAACAGGAAGGGCATCCGGCCCGTAAAAACACTCAGCTCCAATTTGGTTGCCCAGACTCCACCCCGCAAGGGATTATGGAGTCATTAAAAGATGATGATGATGATGATGGCAACGGGAAACAAAACTTGTTAATTGGAGATGCTTCACTGCTCATCCGAGCAGCTTCCTCGGTCCAAATTTTTTTTAAAAAAAGTTAGGTAATTTTAGATACCTTTGATCAGGGGTCCCCAACCTGGTCTATTTGGAACTGGGTGGGTCTCCTTAGAACGATCCTTCTGACCCAGTGTGACTCCGGTGGGATGGTGTCAAGCACCAACGACAGACCCACAGGTGTAGAATTCAAACTAGCTACTTTATTGCTCCATGCCTGTATTACAGGAATCTTCCCAGGCTGGCAGATTCGCCTGGGAAAAGCCAGATAAAGCTCAAAGGTATTCAGAACTGGGCCGCACAACAGGCAGGCCATGGCGGGCACAAAGCTCCCCTCACGTGAGCTATGCTCCAAACTCTTCTCTCTTCCATGAGCGGAGCTGCGCGCATGCACGCTGGCCCGCCACTCACACGGCCCGATTCCCTTCTATCCCCACCACAGCTGGGACGCCAAAGCCGCTTGCTCCCAATGCTCCAAAACCAGAGCGGTGAGAGCAGAGGCTGAACGGGGCGAGCGCACGCTGCTCAGCTTCGCTGACTCACCGCGGCTGTTTGTGCAGGACACCCGACCTGCATTTGGAACATCGGGCATCCTCAGCAAGTCTCATGGAGCCCGAGGCCGGGCCCCAAAATTCTCCTCTTCCTCCATGCCAAAAGCTTTTGCAAACGGACGACAGGTTAGGGACTGCTGGCCTGGATGGTTGTGTTCTGACCTTGGCTTCATTAGAAAGCGTAAAACCCAATCTTAATCCCGGCAAAACCTCTTTTATTTCCACGGATGTGAATTACGTTCATTCGCAGCCTGCAAGGCTTCGCAAACATTCAGGGGAATGTTTATAAACACCCACCTTATTGCACTTGGAATGTGGCCAGAGAACTAATTGCCAAACACAGGCCAAGGCCAAACTTGATACAGAGTCGAACAGAACTTTTCAAAGCATGAATCGACCAGACAAACTAGTTGCTTCCTGCAAAAGCTCACATCCCGTTCGCTCCTCTTTTATGTCCTATGGGAAGGGCCAATTATCTCCGAGGTGTGGCTTTGCTCCTGAGTCAACTCTGCCTTCTCAGTTGTTCTTGTCTTCTGGTAGCCCTGGCTGGGGACTGCTTCCAGAAGCTCCCCCACCTCACTGCTGTCTGTGCCCAAAGGCAGTTGCTGACTGCCAGCCTGCCCTGGCCCCATCCCTGCCCCCGATGCAGAGCCCTCATCCAAGCCCTCCCCAGCCTCAAAGACTGGCCCAGATTCCTCCCCAGCCTCCTCGCTACTATCCAACTCTGCTGCCAGTTCTGTCAGCTGCCGGTGGGCCACAACAGACTGACGTATTGCATTACATTTAAAAAAAAATTTTTTGGACCGATGAAGTTACTTGGATGAGCCACAAAACCTCTCAAGATTAAGAAATTATGCTCCCGTTTGCCACGATTCAACCTTTTAGATACCTTTGGCCTGGATGATCTGAGTCCTCGTGGACATACTAATCAGGGCAGGCGGTCCTCAGCTTACAATCATTCATATCGTGACCGTTCAAAGTTACGACAGCATTGGGTGGGAAAAAAAGACAGAGACCGAGGAGTGGTCCTCGCACTTAAAACAACCATCGTATCATCCGCAGGGTTGCGCGATCACCAATTGTGATCTTCCCAGCTGGCTTCCAACAATCAAAGCCAAGGAGGGAAACCTAAATTCACTTAACAATTGCAGCTGCATTGATTCACTGAACAACTGTGGCAGATAGAGAGAGAGAGAGAGATGATAGAGAGAGAGAGAGTAGATAGATAGATAGATAGATAGATAGATAGATAGATAGATAGATAGATAGATGGATGGATAGATAGATAGATAGATAGATAGATAGATAGATAGGAAAATAGATAGATAGGAGAATAGATAGATAGAAAAAAAATCATGTCCGACTCACCAAACAACCAACTCACTTAGCAATGGAAATATGGGTTTTGGTTATGATTGTAAGTTGAGGACTACCTTAACGGTTTATCTGCTTGAAGAGCTTAGGGTCAGGGTCCATGCAGGATTAATGCACAGGACAGTTCTTGAGTGGCGTTGGTGTCCAGTTAGCGAATCCAGAAAAAAGAACATTATTTTACCAAGAGCATATAAAACTTTACCAAATAAACCACATTGGCACAGAAGAAGCAAAACCAGCTCTGGGTTCCCCACACAAAAGCAAACATAGTTAATTCCCTCCTTTTCCCCACCGGCCACCCACAATCCGAAACTTCCAACAATCACCCCTCTTCATTATGTTAGGGGAAACAGCCAGCCACGCCGGCTCTATCTATCTATCTATCTATCTATCTATCTATCTATCTATCTATCTGTCTATCTATCTATTTGCCACAGTTGTTCTGCTCGGGGCGTCCTTGAGATGCCAGCAGTGTCTCTCGGAAGCCGACGGACGCTTGAATACTGTTGGCCCTCCCTTACATCCCCATATCTCCCTCCCTGTTATTGTCAAGTTGTGAGCGAGGACGAAATGTAGGTGACCGTGGGAATCGGTTTTGACAGTTGGGTTGGAAACAAAATTAAGAAAGTTAACGACAGGTGGAAGCTTCTAAGATCTGCCTTTTAAGAGCGAATGCCTGCCAGACTGTACCATACCCTGCTCTCATTGTGTCCTTCAACCTTGCATGTGTACCCTTGTCCTTTCCTGCAACTCCACCTTGTCTCCCGAGGTTTGTCTCCCCCAAGGGCATGTCACAGTCCCTAAACTAACACCGTAACTTCAGTAACTTCCCTCCCGATCGAGATCTGCACGTGGATTCTTCTCTTGACCAAATAGCTGCTCACGGATCTCCCCGAGAAGGTACGTGGTTCAGGGCTCAAGTCAGTACCAGGTTCGGATCGCATTGGTGCCCCGAACCCAGGTGGCCTCCTTAAAACGATCCTTCTGACCCAATGTGACTCCGGTGGGATGGTGTCAAGCACCAACGACAGATCCACACATGTAGAATTCAAAGTTAGCTACTTTATTGCTCCATGCCTGTTTTACAGGAATCTTCCCAGGCTGGCAGATTCGCCTGGGAAAAGCTCAAAGGCATTCAGACTTTGTCTCTACCTAATAAGTCCATGCTACTTCCCTGTTTGATCCCTCCTCTACTTGGTTGCTCTCTAGCAAGTGGACCCATTTAAGCCTCTCTCTCGTGTGTGTGTGTGTGTGTGTGTGTGTGTAAAAGTACACACAGTTTACCAAGCTCCTGAATTTTGAAACACAGGGCTGGGGACGCTACAAAGGCTGTGAGTCCGAGGTTCTGTTGTAAGTTGCTTTTTTTTGCCCAGCGTGTTCATAGCTTTGAACAGACGCCAAATAAAGTCATAAGTCAAGGACTGTTTGTAAAGTTGAAAGGATGAGTTGGTTCAGCAGCTCACGGCAAAGAAGCATTGTGGGAGGGCAATGTTTCTTAACTTCAGGATTTTTACGTTGGGTGGACTTCAACTCCCAGAATCCCCCAGCCAGCATTGCAGAAAACACCAATATCTAAGGGTAAAAGCATGAATAGCAAAGAATAAAATTAGTTCCTGGATTAAGTAAGTATCCAATGATACTAGACAGCCGGAGAACCTGAACTTTACACATTCATTGACACCCCTCCCCCCAGAAAAAGTAAACCTATAGTGGCAATGTCTTATAATGTATTTTTGTGAATAACCATTTCGAATCTCTAGAAATGTGACACACAAATGCCAAAATGGCTTTTTACATGCCTTCGGATATTCTATTTTTAAAAAGAAGAAAAACAAAATCCCAGTTTCCGTAATTGTGTAATTGAGCTTATTGTAACATCCATTTACACTGGCTATAGTAAGGTGTGGTTTTTTTATCTGCTTAAAATTCTCCAGTACCAGGGAGTTGGGGCCCCTGTGGTAGGTGATTCAACTTTTGTTATTCAAACAGTGCAAATAAATGATAGTTTTCTCTATTAATATCAAAGCAGATAGGGCCCTCATCTTCCTCACATCATCCTAATCTGGGCCTCATGCATGTAGCCTTTGCCAAAACGCTGACTAATATATCTTGTGCAAGATAACACAGTTTTATTACTGCAATAACAATATATTGCTTATCAGATAAAATTTATGCAGTAGTGTGTTGCTGAATTAGATCCACCAAAGACCCCAACGAGACTAATAAGTTTTTGTAGTGCAGCACTTCACATCTATATAATACTAAAAATTCCCTCCTGCCTGTTTGTCTGTTGGCGGCCTTCGGTCAGCCCAAACGGTTGCTCCAAAGCGCAAAAAAATTGGAGCCGAGGCACCGCCAACTTTTAACGCGTCCATGAGATCCACAACTCCCGTGGAATTGAAATTTCAAGGAGCTTCACCCCACCAGATGTATTCTCAAAGTTGTGGCCACTTGCAGCGTTGCGTGATTTCTGAAAATCCCTGCCGCCTTCCCTTAAGCAAAGTCATTGGGGAAGCCGGCAGGAAATCAAAAATCACTCCTGCTCCTACCATGTTTTTGCCCACCCGTGGTCTTTCTGTTTACCTGTTCGGGTAAGGAAGCCTCTCTGAAAGGATGACCCAACGGGCTGTGGGTTGTCCAGTTTGATTTTAAAAGTACTTTGGAGGGTCTGTAGCTTTTGACAGGAATCCCATCTCTTTTCCACAGCAAACAAATTTCAAGGAACAGATTCCTGTGCAAAACAGATCCCTGACCTCCAGCTGGACCGAAGCATATTTTGGCATCAAGAGTGCTGCCCAGACCCAGTAGTGATAATAAACGTTAGATATGCATTGAGACCACAGATAGCCCATTATGTGTCTCAACCAGTGTAATTGTCCCGCTCGAAGTTAGCAACACGGTTGTTAAAGTGAATCTGGCTACCCCGCCCATGGACGGAAGCTCGCAAAAGGGGAACAGTGTGACCCCGGGACGCTGCGACCATCGTAAAGATGAGTCAGTTGCTAAGCGTCTTAATTTTGATCTTGTGAACACGGGGATGTAACGGCAGAATAGAATAGAATAAGAAAGAATAGAATAAGAAAGAATAGAATAATAGAATAGAACAGAATAGGAAGTATAGAATAGACTAAATAGATGATTGATAAGAATAGAATAGAATAGAATAGAATAGAATAGAATAGAATAGAATAGAATAGAATTCTTTATTGGCCAAGTGTGACTGGACACACAAGGAATTTGTCTTGGTGCAAATGCTCTCAGTGTACATAAAAGAAAAGAGACATTCATCAAGAGTCAAGAATCATCAGGTACAACACTTAATGATAGTCATAGGGTACAAATAAGCCATCAAATCATACTAGGAAACAGTCAATATAAATCATAAGGATATAAGCCACAAAGTTACAGTCATACAATCACAAGTGGGAGTGGATGGGTGATAGGAACAATGAGAAGATTAATAGTAATAGTAGTGCAGACTTTGTAAATAGTTGGACAGTGTAGAGGGAATGATTTGTTTAGCAGAATGATGGGAAAAAAACTGTCCTTGTGTCTAGTTGTTCTGGTGTGCAGTGCCCTATAGCGTCATTTTGAGGGTAGGGGTTGAACCAGTTTATGTCCGGGATGTGAAGGGTCTGTAAATATTTTCACAGCCCTCTTTTTGACTCGTGCAGGATACGGGTCCTCCATGGAAGGCAGGTTGGTAGCCATTGTTTTTTTTCTGCAGTCCTAATTACTCTCTGGAGTCTCTGTCTGTCCTGTTGGGTTGCAGAACGAAACCAGACAGTGTGTGAAAAGCAGTTATAAGTCACTTTTTTCCAGTGCTGTTGTAAAAGGGAGATGGGACAGGTAGTGATCCTTGACTTAAGACCGCAATTGGAACTTCCATCTCTAAGCCACGTGGTCCTTAAGTGAGACGTGCCCAGTTTTGCTCACCTGACTGTGGGGATGTTGCAGTGGTTGTAAGCGCAAGGACCATTCTTAAGTCACTCTTTTCAGGACTGCTCTAACTTTGGTTCAAATGGCCTTAACTTGAGGACTACAGGTCATCCTCAACTTAACAACAGTTCATTTTTAGCAGCCATTCAAAGTTAGAATGGCACTGGAAAAAAAGTGACTTGGGACTGTTTTTTTCACACGACCGTTGCAGGCATCCCCATGGTCACGTAGTCAAAATTTGGATGCTTGGCCACTGACTTGCATTTATGACAGTCACAGAGTCCCGAGTTCACGCGATTCCCCTTTTGTGACCTTCTGACAAGCAAAGTTAACGGGGAAGCCAGATTCACTTAACAACCATGCTACTAATTTAACAATTGCAGGGATTCATTTAACAATCGTGGCAAGAAAGGTCGTAAAAAACAGCAAAACTCACTTAACCAAAGTTTCGCATAGCAACACAAATCATCCTCATCTTTTAATGATCCCAAAATCCCTTGCGGGGTGGAGTCTGGGCAACTGAATGGAGCTGGCAGAGTGGTTACTGGCCAGATGCCTTTCCTGTCGCCGGGGCGGAGTCTTGTTCGGCAGATATATAGATGCTTAAAATGGTGATCCCAAACAAATTTCTTGCAAGATCTGCTTAACGATGGGAGATCAGAAAGCTTTGCCAAATCAAAGGTCTCTGATTTCACTTCCCCACCCAGCACGGAAGAGACAGGGACTCCTCCAGTTACAGCCACCCGTTTAACGACGAAATTAGTGCACCCCTGGAAAACCAGTAACCCATGGACTGGTCCTTGTTCTTCCAGCCTTTTGTTTCCCTTGCACTCGGGTAATCTAACCTGGGCGCGACTCGCTTAAAGACTGCCTCGCTTAGGGATGGAAGTTCTGGTGCCCGTTGTGGTCATAAGTCGAGGACTACCTGAGTGTGATGTTGTTTCGGGAGACCATTTTTAAAGAATTGTTAGGAAATCCCCCTTGTCTCGCCTATCACTCAATCACCAGAGTTAACATAGCTAGAAATCTTGAAGGAAGTGTGGAGGATGCAGGTTGAATAATAACCCTAAGCCAGGTTTTTTTTTCTCCCCTGCCCGGGTCAAAATTTGGCCATCTAGTAGAACCTGGTCAGTGGTCCACACCTTTGTGTGTTGGTTGTATGTACGGGAACCTGCTTCCCTCAGTTGTTCGCTGTTGCATTGTCTTTTAACGATGAATGTGTGTTTCCTGGCCACTTTGACTCTTTAACCATCCGCGGGCAACTTCACTCCACAGACCTGTCCCTTGCCGGGGTCTTTTGGAGGCAGCAGCACCGAAAACGGTGGCAGAGCCGATAACATTCCAGACCGTATGGTAGTGCCTCGTTTAGTGACTGCCTCGTTCCCCAGCCCGACGGCGGCGGTGACGAATAAATCAATCCCCTTTCCCTCCCACCCCGCAGTCTTTGCACCGATGATCTTCGCAGGTGTGTACAACAGAGCAAACTTGCAGTCTGGCCGACAACAGCAGCATGGCAGGTTTTCAGCGAGCAGCTGCTTCGCTTAGTGACTCCGGGCCCCACTTGTGGCCGTTAAACAAGTAATAATACCCCCACCCCCTCCACACATTCCTGCACCTGGCCAGCCTTTATTTTTATTTTATTTTTTTGATATCGGTTCACCCTTGTCTAGGAAACACGTCCCAAACCCAGCAGCTTTGCCAGCATCCGTGCTTCGCTCGCTCCCTTGACCATAGATACACACATAAGTGGGTTTTTACGCACGCCGTCGTGCCCGTTTTCACGTCCAGCCCCGATCGCTGGTGGAAGGCAGCAAATTTGTCCCCATTTTGCAGGTGACCCTCTGAGGCTCAGGGTGGGAGGTAGCGAAGCTCAGGGCCGCCCAGCCCGTGCATGCCCCGGGAGGGGCAAGTCACGCGTGCGCATGGGCCTTCCAAATCGGGACCCGCTTTGGGTCAGAAGCCCTCCGCCCCACCCACCCACCCCCGCCCACCCCACTCTCTTTCAAACCCTCTCTATAGCTCCTTCGGCCCATTCTTCCTTCCCTTCCCTTCTTCCCTTCCCCATGCCCCAAAGGTGCACGCAGAGCAGCTCCCCTTCCTGGTTCCCGCGCCTGTCGGGAAGCTGTGGGTCAGGCTCACTTGTACGGGGAAAAGTGTGCTCTGTCTCTTTAAATGTGAAAGGAAAAAAAAAAAAACCCTTCTCATCCCTTTGCAAGGGCTATGGAGAGAAAATGCTAGAATCGTGCAGGATCATGACTAGAAAGCAGCATCTCTGACGGGCCACCGAAATCTTTTCGGAGCACCCCGAGACAGAAGCCAAAGCGGGGTGGCTGGGGGCTGCTTCTTCTCCTTTTATTTATTTATTTTTTTTGGTTTGGTTTGTTTTTGGGGGGGCAGGAGGTTTTTTTTCTCTCTCTCTCTCTTCTTTTTTTCCCTTTTTCCTCCTCCTCCTCCTCCTCTTTCCCCTCCCTCCTTCAGGCTGCAGCCATCCAGGCAGAAAATGCTTCTTCAGAGCAAGATAGTCGAGTTCAGAGAGGTGTAAGGGGGGGAGGGAGAGAGAGAAAGAGAGAGAGAGAGAGAGGAAAGGAAGAGAGAGGGGGGAAAAAAAGAGGGGGGAGGAAGAAAACCAAAAAAAAAAAAAACCCAGGCTGGACAAGGGAATGAGGCAAATCCTTACTCCTCTTTTCAAAGGCGGCACCAGGGGTAGAAGCATTTTCCCTAGCCATGGAAACCATTTTTTTAAAGCGATTATTTGGGCGCAGCGTTCTCAGCCAGCGCTTCTGAGGATTCCTCTCACAGCTCTGCAGTGCTCGGTGGCGGCGGTGCTTCGGATGTTCTTTTGGGCACCACCGATGTGATTTCTCGGAGGTGGAACCTCCCCCCCCTTCCCCACCTGCCAAAAGGAAAAAAGAGAGAGAGAGAGAGAGAGAAAGGAGAGAGAAAAAAAAAGGAAAGGAAGGGGAAAGAGAGAAAGAGAGAGAGGAGGGGAAAAAAAGGCAGAAAGAAAGAAAAGGAGGGTGAAAAAAAAAACCTGCCAGGGATTCCGAAGGCAGCATCCCACTTAGCAAATCAGCTGACAAGGAAGAAGGAAGGAAGGAAGGAAGGAAGGAAAAGAAGAAGAAGAAGAAGGAGGAGGAGGAGGAGGCTTGCAATGTGTTTCCCGACTCGTTCTGTGCCACCGCGATTGCTGTGGGGTCTATAAGAGCCTCCGAGCCAAACTATGCATTTCAAACAGCCGGGCTTATGTGAAAAGCAGGGTGAGCGCAAGGCTGCTGGCGAAGGAAAAGCACAAGCGGACTTTCTCCTCCTTTTTATCCATTTCTGCAGGATCATGTATTCATAAGGGATGAGGTGGGCCACGGGGAGCGCAGGCCTGAACTGCGGCCTACACATTCGGTCCAGAACCAGGCCCTCCACTACCGGAACAGAGAACCCTTTGCCACAATCAAATCAGCATCATTGGTAAGCCGCTACCACACCCCTTGCCCTGTTGTCTCTCTCTCTCTCCCTCTCTCTCTCTCTCTCTCTCTCACTCCCTCTCTCTCCCCCTTCCCCATCACCCCATCTCCTCCTCCCCGATGTGACACTCCAGTCTAGGGAAGGGGGTCAAGCCATTCTGCCTCCCCCCCCCACACCTCCAACTCCTTCCCCAAGACCCTCCGTTCCATGCCTCCCACCCATATTTTTTTTTTATAAATTATTTCTTCTTTTTTCTTCCTTTCTTTTTTTTCCCCTCCTCCTCCTCCTCCCCCGGGGGCAAGGGAGGGGGGGCTGTTGGCATAGCAACCAGATATTGCAAAAAAAAAATGATGGGGAACCGGGCGGGGGTCGGGAACGGGAATGGGGAAGAGGAGGAGGAAAGGGGTGGCGGCGGCGGCGCTCGTGCCATGGATTATTATTATTTCTTCTCTCTCTCTCTCTCTCTCTCTCTCAGCAGCGCCGGGAGGTTTCTCTCTTGCAGCGGGAATTTTTTTTTTTTCTTCATTTTTTATTTTTATTTCTTCGTGGAAGGGGAAGGCGAAGGGGAGAAGAGGGGGCTCTGGCTAGGGATGGGTGTAAAAAGGGGGGATTCGTGCATGCCTGTTGGTGAGGGTGGTTCTTGCACGCGCACACATGAGCGAGCGTGTGTATGTGTGTGCTTGCCCATCTATCTCTCCATCTATCTCTCCATCTCTCCATCCTCCCCATCCATCCATCCATCCATCCATCTAATCTCCTTCTCTCTCCCTCTCTCTCTCCATCCGCCTCTAATTGGTTCTCTCCAAATCGCATCCATTTTTGGGGAGCATTATCTGTCTGGGGTGGGGGTGGGGCAGCGAGGGGGGTGGGGCCGGCCGACTCGAAGTATTGATGATTATCATTTTAATTTGAACGAGAGCGGTGATGGATTCTGAGCGAAGGGAAGGAGGGAATGGGAGACAGCTGGCTCCGCTCAGCCCGGATGGCTGGCGAGCTGAAGCTGTTTGCATTTCATTCAATACTCCGTTGGCGGCGGCGGCATCATCGCTCCTTCGTACCGTTTGCAAGCGAAAGGCATTCGCCCCCCCCCCATCCCCTGTTCCCACCGGTCCCTGTTTTTTTTTTAATAATTAAAAGAGAGAGAGAGAGAAAGGGTGGGAGAGGGGCTAGCAAAGGAGAAAAGGCTTGGTTTGCAGGAGGGGTATGGGGCAGATATATATTTCTCTCTATAAATACATATGTGTGTGTGTGTGTGTGTTTAAAGGGTGGAGGGTGTTTTCTGCTGAAAATGGGAGGATGGCGGAGGAGGAGGAGGAGGAGGAGGAGGAGGGTGAGCTGGTAGCAACAGCGGGAGTGGAATTTGTACTCTAGCAAATGTGGTTGCTAGCGCTGCCTTTGTAGTAGCAAAAGGGGTGTGTACTGATGGAGTGGAAGGTCTGGGCTCTCCCCCATCCTTACCTCCCCTTCTCTCTCTCTCTCTCTCTCTCTCCCCCCCTCCCTCTCCCTCTCTCATATGCGCACACGTGTGCGCGCGCTCACACACACAGATAAGAGGAGGCAGAGCCGGGAATAGGGATGCAAACCCCCCGAAATCCCCTGGACCAGAAGGGTAGCAGCAGCACCGATACGTTTGATTTTTTCCCCTCTCTTTCCCCCTCCCTCTCTCTCTCTCTCTCTCTCTCTCATCCTCCTCCATGCAAAACGCTAAGAAATCATTTAGTATTTTGGCCAAATCTCGGTATTAGAGGTCACATGGGCACAGAGAGAGAGAGAGAGAGAGGGAGATTTACAAAGTGCCCAGCATTTGGCCAGTTGCATTTGCTGCCTGCCATTATGACATCATCCGGAGCCAGCCCAGAAATTACAATGGTTAACCCTCCCAGTTTTTTTTCCCCCCTCTATTGCCTCGCATTTGAATGATGCTTTTTTCCTTCCTTCCTTCCTTCCTTCCTTCCTTCCTTCCTTCCTTCCTTCCTTCCTTCCTTCCTTCCTTCCTTCCCTCCCTCCCTCCCTCCTCCTTCCTTCCTTCCTCCATTGCTATCTCCTGGAATCCTCTCCCCCCTCCATAGCGCATCTGTCTCCCCACAAGCCCACCCCACCCCACCCCGTGGCTGCTGCTGGTGCTGGTGGTACTGCTGCTTTCCCTGCACATTATAAGCAGCAAAGGAACGGGCAAGGCATGGAAAGTCCTTTACCCCGGGTGCTGAAAACCCGGGGAGTTTACGGCATTGCTCACGCGTCTTCCTGGCACGGAGCCCAGGATGGGTGTGTATGCGTGTGTGTGTGTGTGTGTGTGTGTGCGCGCGCACGCCCGCCTCGCTCTCTGTGTGTAGAAGGGTAGTGTGTTTTCTTCCATGGCACGAGGGAAGTGCCAACTTGGCGATTGACCTGAATGCACGGCGAGGCTCTGGGCTTCCCCCGCCTGCTTCAAATGGGCTTTTCATCTCCCCCCCGCTGCCCCACCGCCCTGTTTTTTTTTTGGAAAAAAAAAGAAGAGAATCTATAAAACACCTTGATGGGGGTAGAAACGTCTCTTTACTACGAAGCTGGCTGCCTTCCAGCAGAAGTTACTACAGTCCAAACCTCCTTGGTGGTTCTCACGCCTTGGTTGGGAATGCTCGCTGGGCATCATTTTAGGCAGCCACTCGTGCGGTAGGACAGGAGCATGGAACATTGGTGGGTCCCTCACCAACCCTTCATGAGCTTAGGGGAACATCAACCCTCCGATCTCAAACCCCGTCCCATTTGGGTTGGGCAGAACGCTGCCTGACCTCAGCCATGTGGTAGGTTGAGGGCCGCTGGCATTGCAATCTCTTCTCTCTCCTCTCGTGGACATATTTGTTTATTTATCATTTATATCCCATGTTTTTATATATATAGATATCTAATTATATATCTATATATATAATTTTTGAATTTTTTTTACAAACATTTCTTCCATTGGACGATGTGTCATCTTAATACAAATATTGTGTACAATACAGTTAGTGTTTACAGTCATATTCAATACATAGTATTATTCTCTAATCTTATCTTATTGTACTTATTTGTACCTAATGTCGCTATCTCTTTATCGTTCTTCTTAGCTTTTTTTATTTCTATTAAAAAAAATTATCTATTACCTTTCTTAACTAATCCATTAATTACATCTAGCTTTCATATTTTTTTTCTCTGGCCATTGATAAAACAACTCCCATACCTTATAATATTCAGTTTGCTCTCTTTCTTTAATCACAGGTGTTAATCTATTCATTTCTGCACATTCTAGTGTTTTCCTAATCACATTTTCTTCAGTTAGGAGTCTGTTCCCTTTTCCAGTTTTGAGCAAATACAATTCTTGCTGCAGTTATCACATGAATAATCAGATATACATTTTCTTGACTGTAAGTTTATATCCCACGTTTTCAGCTGCCCCCCTCCGAGTGCTGCTAAATGGAGGCCTCTTCGCAGGGTCACCCTCTTTTCTGACAGCCTCAAAAAGGGGGATTTTTAAAAAATTTTGGCCACATCCTAGAAACTATCTGAGGCCCTATTGGTGGTGGAACAGCAAGCACCACTGCCATGTAGTATGGAAGGGGGAGTGTCACCATGACTCCTGTTGATGCTAGTATATGAGAATAAAATCAGATAGCTAGCCAGCTCTGGTTCTCTTTTACCTTTGTCATTTGCAACTCAATGAGGGTTTTCCCAAAAGAGGCCACTGGACTTTCTGGTTTTTTTTTTTTCTTTGAAGACGTTTCGCTTCTCGTGTGAGAAGCTTCTTCGGTTCTGAAGAACAACTGAACTGAGAACTGGAGAAGCTTCTTAGGTGAGAAGCGAAAGGTCTTCAAAGAAAAAAACCAGAAAGTCCAGTTGCCTCTTGAAAAAAAGCATCTTTGGGACAACCTGGATGACTTGAGAATCTCCACAGACATCAATGGTGGTTTATTTTATCATAAACCAGTCTTAACAGCCACGGGTCACACCAGGCACTAAGCCAGAACTGGGCCATCCCAGCAGATGTGTGAACCTTACATTCACCTCCTCTGTCTCCAGTCAGGATCCAAGAAGACACGTGTGTCATTCAGATGATCCAAGAAGGCACGTGTGTCATTCAGAAGACAGGATAACTCCTTAGAAAGGTCTTCTGAAGCCATTCTGGGAGCCCCTGAGGTGACTTCATTCTTTCCCTCCAGGTGTATATGGGAATACATTTCTTACCTGTTGAAGAGTGTCCCTCTTCCGGATTTTAGCTCACCTGTGAGGGATGTGACCAGTAGCTCTTTCCAACTTGGTTTCTCTCTCGCTTGGTGTTCTTGATTTTGGAGTTGTGGGCTGTACATTTCTGCACAATTTCTCACTCCCCTTCTTCGCCTCCCCCCTCCCAAGTTTCCACCTGACCTTCTTAATAATTCTCACTTCTTTACCACCTGATTTTACTCTGCAAGTCGCTTTGCTGCCAACGCTCAACATCTGAATCTGAAAGTTGAGGAACCCCAAGGAGACCTTTAAGAATTGCAGGGCAGTGTATGCAGGCAGACCTCAACTTGCTCATTTAGCGACCGTTCGAAGTTCCAGCGGCACCGAAAAGAGTGACTTGTGGCCGTTTTTCACTCTTACGCCCATTGCAGCATCCCCAGGGTCACGGGATCCAAATTCAGACTCTTGGCCACTGGTTCGTATTTATGACCGTTGCTGTGGTCCCCTTTTATGGCTTTCAGACAAGCAATAGGGAAGCCTATGGGGATTCTCCGTCCTCCAGATCCTGGTTGTCCCAAAGGTGCTTTTTCGGGAGGCAACTGGACTTCCTTGTTTTTTTCCTTGAAGACCTTTCGCTTCTTGTCCAAGAAGCTTCCTCAGCTCTGACTGGTTGGTGAGGAATGGAGGGATTTGTACTCTTTGCAGACAGCTGGTCATTTGCATCCTTTGAGAGGGTCGTTGAGGCCACTTGGAGAGGTTTATCTGTGTCCTCAGGGCCACCTGAGTGGTGCAATTTTTTCCTCTGGAAATCCATTCCTACTCCCACTACTCAAGTGTGACCCCAAGGACACAGATAAAACCTCCAAGTGTCCTCAGCGACTCTCTAAAAAGGATGCAAATGACCAGCTGTCTGCAAGGAGCGTAAATCCTTCCATTCCTCACCATCCGTTCAGAGCTGAAGAAGGTTCTTGGATGAGAAGTGAAAGGTCTTCAAAGAAAAAACAAGAAAGACTTGTTCTGGCCTCTTGAAAAAGCACCTTTGGGTCAACCGGGAAGCCAGGTTCACTTAATAACTGTGTGACTAGCTTCACAGCTGCAAGGATTCACTTAACGACTGTAGCAAGGAAGGTCGTAAAACGGGCAAAAGTCTCTTAACAAATGTCTCAGTTAGCAACAGAAATTTGGGGGCTCAATTGTTGGAATTAGAAGACTGCCTGTATCCAAGTCATGAACGACCCAGAGGGGTTGCAAGATCAGCCACACCCCAACCCCCAAACCCCCAATTTTCTAATTACCTGCTCTTAGTTTGAGTGACATGAGACTAGTAAGAGCCTTCTTCTCAAGAAATCCATCCAGTAATCCCTGCAGAAGAGATGCGGTGGCTCGGTGGCTAAGACGCTGAACTTGTCGATCAGCAAGGTCAGCAGTTCAGCGGTTCAAGTCCCTAGCGCCGCGTCATGGAGTGAGTTCCCATTCCTTGTCCCAACTTCTGCCAACCTAGCAGTTTGAAAGCACGTAAAAAACAAAAACACAAGTAGAAAAATAGGGAGCCCTTTGGTGGGAAGGGAACAGCGTTCCGTGCGCCTTCGGCATTTAGTCATGACGGCCACATGACCACGGAGATGTCTTCGGACAGCGCTGGCTCTTTGGCTTTGTAACGGAGATGAGCTGTGCCGGAGATTTAGAGTAGCTAGAAGGCAGGAAATGGTTGCATTTCTTGCTTTCTAGCTAATCTAAAAGCAGAGCTGAACCTTCCTTAGGACTGAAGCTTCTATTTTTCAGTGCAGGCTCAGGCAGCAGATGGCAGAAAGGTAGATCTCTGAGTGAATCTGTGCTTCTGCAAGCAACTCAGTCTGCCTGCCTGCTTTGCCTGATTTGGGGTAAAAGTTGCTCTTTTTTTAATAAAAAAATTCAATATTTACATAGCGCCCAGCCAGTCACATGACCACCAAGCCATACCCACAAATTAGGCTACGCCCATAGAACCGGTTGTTAAGAAACTTGAATCCCACTCCTGGGTGGTACTTTCTAGAAGCATCTTTTGGGAGATCCAGCTGTCCAGCTTACATGCTTTTTTTAAGAGTGGAGCATCAAATGTTCTCACATAAGCCACCTCCATCCATCCATCTTTGGATGGCAATACAGGTATCCCTCAACTTATGACCACCATTAGGGCCCAAAATCTCTGTTGCTAAGCGAGAAATCGGCTAAGTGAGAAATTTGCCCCGTGTTACAACTTTCCTTGCCACGATTCTGTAAGTGAATCCCTACCATTGTTAAACGAGCAACTCGGTTGTTAAGTGGATAGGCCTCACCCCCCCCCTTGACTTTGCTCATCAGAAGGTCACAAAAGGGGATCGCGTGACCACGGGACATGGCAACCGTCATACGTTTGAGTCAGTTGCCAAGCATCCGAACGTAAATCATGTGGCCATGGGAATGCTGGAACGGTCGTAAATTTGAAAAAAGGTCATAAGTCCCTTTTTCCCCCTAAACGGTCACTAAGTGACCTGTTGTACATCAAGGACTACCTGAATTTCAGGGTCAGTATATCTTGCCTTCTGGACAGCATAGAGGTCCATGTAACCCCCATGGAACATGATGTATCTCTGGCAATCTGGACGTTCTACTAACTAAGCCAAAGGTTCGTATGAGCTTAGGACTTCGATTTGTTTTAAGGAATTGCCTTTTCCAGGTGTGCATGGTTTATTCTCCTTATTGATTAGATTAGATGAGATTAACAGAGTTGGAAGGAACCTTGTAAGGTCATCTAGTCCAACCCACCGCCCAAGCAAGAGACCCTATGCCATTTCTGAAAGATGGCGGTCCAGTCTTTTCTTGAAAGCTTCCAGGGGTGAAGCTCCCACACCTTCCAAGGGCAACTTCTGTTCCATGGGTTGATTGTTCTCACTGTCAGAAAGTTTCTCCTTATTTCCAGGTTAAATGTCTCCTTGTTCAGGTTTCCATCCATTATTCCTTGTCTGGCCTTCAGGTGCTTTGGAGAATAGCTTGACCCCTCCTCTCTGTGGCAGCCCCTCAAATATTGGGAGACTGCTATCATGTCTCCCCTGGTCCTTCTCTTTACTGGACTAGCCAGACCCAGTTCCTGCAACCGTTCATATATAGTGTGGTGACCAAAGCTGGATGCAGTACTCTAGGTGTGGTCTTACTAAGGCTTTATAGAGTGATATTAGTACCTCACTTGATCTCGATTGTATCCCTCTTATTAATGCAGTTTAGGATTGCATTGGCTTTTTTGGCTGCCGCCGCACACTGCTGGCTCCTATTTAGCTGGTTGTCCACTAAGACTCCAAGATCCCTCTCACAGTTACTGCTGTGTTTATTCTTTTGTACCCTATTAAGTGTTGTACCTTATGAATGATTCTTGACTCTTGACGAATGTATCTTTTCTTTTATGTACACTGAGAGCATTTTCACCAAAGACAAATTCCTTGTGTGTCCAATCACACTTGGCCAATAAAGAATTCTATTCTACTCTACTCTACTCTACTCTACTCTACTCTACTCCACTCCACTCCACTCCACTCCACTCCACTCCACTCCACTCCATTTCTATTTCCATTTCTATGCTATTCTATTCTATCCCATTTTAATGTGGTATGCCTTCCTAGAGTTGGCCTTCTCAGTGCAATAAATAAATAAGACAAACAAATAAATAAATATTTGTTAGCTACTATCTTATTGTGAGTCTTTCCCTTCGTGTAGCAGCCTGGTCCCCAAGGTTCTTCTAAAAACATCAGACGTTCTCAATTTGTAGTTGAGACTCACATTCAAAATCCAATTGAATCAAATCTTTACCCTGGCCATGGACCAACCTAGGGAGGGTGGAGTTACCACCAACTGAAAACCAGAGAAGGTAGATACACCCATGTCTTAAAAATGTGAAAAAACCCCCTGAAGATATTAGCCCAGAAAGTAGATCTAAAAGTCTATAAGAATCTTTTAAAAAAGAGATAGGAGCATTAGATGGGTATAGGGAAGGAACGTCATCATTTAATATGTGGGAGATGGTATGAAACTAACCTGAAACAACAGTTAAACAGTGTTCAGCTATGTATGCAGTTTGATATCCTTTGTAATGATGACTCAAATATGAATTTATCTGGATAGTTTGCAGTCATTCTCCGTTTGGGATCTTGGGTATAGCAGTAGCACTTAGACTTATATACCGCTTCACAGCCCCTCTTTAAGCGGTTTACAGAGTCAGCCTCTTGCCCCCAACAATCTGGGTCCTCATTTTTACCAACCTCGGAAGGCTGAGTCAACCTTGAGCCGGTCAGGATCAAACTCCTGGCAGTCGGCAGAGTTAGCCTGCAATACTGCTTTCTAACTAGGAAGGAAGGAAGGAAGGAAGGAAGGAAGGAAAGAAGGAAGGAAGGAAGGAAGGAAGGAAGGAAGGAAGGAAGGAAGGAAGGAAGGAAAGAAGGAAGGGCAAAGCAATAACAATAGCAATAGCCCTTAGACTTATATACCACTTCACAAATGCTTCACAGCCCCTCTCTAAGCAGTTTACAGCCTCTTGCCCCCAACAATCTGGGTCCTTGTTTTACTGACCGCAGAAGGATGGAAGGCTGAGTCAATCTTGAGCCAGTCAGGATTGAACTCCCGGCAGTTGGCAGAGTTAGCCTGCAATACTGCTTTCTAACTACTGCACAGGAAGGAAGGAAGGAAGGAAGGAAGGAGGAGGGAGGAAAGGAAAGGAAAGGAAAGGAAAGGAAAGGAAAGGAAAGGAAAGGAAAGGAAAGGAAAGGAAAGGAAAGGAAAGGAGGGAGGGAGGGAGGAAGGAAGGAAGGAAGGAAGGAAGGAAGGAAGGAAGGAAGGAAGGAAGGAAGGAAGGAAGGACCGCTTCACAGTGCTTTACAGCCCTCTCTAAGCGGTTTACAGAGTCAGCCTCTTGCCCCCAACAATCTGGATCCTCGTTTTACCGACCTCGGAAGGATGGAAGGCTGAGTCAATCTTGAGCCGGCCATATGGTTCTTTATGGGAAGAAAAATCTTGAGTCTCCTGATGGATGACTGGTGTCCCATATGGAGCATGATATAATAGTAGCAAGAGAATAGGATGCAGCCAAAATTCAATGAAGGACCCCAACTATGAGTTGTGTGGATGGTGGGAGGGAGAGCCAGTTTGGTCCAGTGATGAAGACACCAGGCTAGAAAGCTGGAGACAGTGAGTTCTAGTCCCACTTTAAACTCGAAAGCCAGTGGGAAATGACCTTGGACCAATCACCAGGAGACTGTGAGTTCTAGTCCACCTTGCCCATGTCAGCTCAAAGGATGGTCATCAAATTACCATCTTGCTGGCAGAGAAATCGTGGACCACATGCAACGGTTCGATTTTCGGCTGTCCTTCTAAACTTCTCCTTATTTTTGCACCAGGATTTTTCCTGGCGAATGTCTCACGCTTTCCCAAACGGGTCCAAACTCTTTTATCACTGGAGAAAACATAGGTGCTATGAATAATTCAGTTCCACCTGGGTGAAATGGCGAGCAAGCACGTGCTCTCTTTCCTAGAAAGTCACATCTCCAAATTTTTCCATTGGGGGAAATTTCTATCCACTCGTTTGCCTTTTTTTCTCTCTCTCTTTTCTGCCTACACTCTTGAATAGAAGCATCAGATAATGAAGACGCCGAGATCCCTTAGTGTTGGGGTGTGTGTGTGTGTGTGTGTGTGTGAGAGAGAGAGAGAGAGAGGAGAGAGAAAGAGAATGAGAGAGAGAATGAAAGAGAGAATGAGAGAGAGAATGAAAGAGAGAGAGACTTACTCAGGCAATGTGACTCAACGGTAGTGCTGTTCAGACAAATCAGTTAAAACTGGGGAAAACTCAGATTAAAATTAGCAATGGGCTGAGTCGCTGAACTTTCAATCTCAATTAATATTTAAAAGCGCACATCGATTAGGTGGATGACCCCCAAATTTAATCGATTGTCTCTTGGGTGGAGGATTGGTGGGACTTCTGAGTCCACCTTGAAAGTCTACGGATGTTGCTAAGTCCGAGAAGAAGGTGGCAGCTTTAGGGCACCCAGCAACCATCTTAGCATAAATTAAATATTTTCTTCCTTCCTTTCTTTCAGTGATAATCTATTCACTAGAGGTGGCAACAGCACAAATTAGTTTGGTGCAGGAAGGACACACAATACTTTTGAAACCCCGTATACTATATTAAAAAAAATAGAGTCCCTATGGATTTTACTCTGCTAGTTGTTGCTGACTCAGATAACAGATAATCAGAGTTGGAAGGGACCTTGAAGGTCATCTAGTCCAACCCCCTGCCCAAGCAGGAGACCCTACACCATTTCTGACAAATGGCGGTCCAATCTCTTCTCTAAAGCTTCCAGTGATGGAGCTCCCACAACTTCTGAAGGCAACTTCTGTTCCATGGGTTGATGGTTTTCACTGTCAGGGAATTTCTCCTTATTTCCAGGTTGAGTCTCTCCTTGATCAATTTCCATCCATTATTCCTTGTCTGGCCTTCAGGTGCTTTGGAAAATAGCTTGACCCCTCTCTCTCTGTGGCAGCCCCTCAAATATTGGAAGACTGCTCTCCTCTCTCCCCCAGTCCTTCTCTTCCCTAGACTAGCCATGCCCAGTTCTGCAACCATTCATTGTATGTTTTAGCCTCCAATCCCCTAATCATCTTGCTTGCTCTTCTCTGCACTTTTTCTAGAGCCTCAACATCTTTTTTATAGTGTGGTGACCAAAATTAGTCTCTAGGGGGCGCTGCTGATATATGTTTCAAGGGCATTGAGCCAGTGCTGTCTGAAGATATTTCTGCAGAGAATCCCATTTAAGTCGTACCTATTTATCTACTCACATTTGCATGCTTTCGAACTGCTAGGTTAGCAGGAGCTGAGCTGAGGATGGAAGCTCACCCGTCGCGTAGCACTCGGGCCTCGAACCTGGCTGCCGGCTTTCCAGCCAACAAGCCCAGCATCTTAACCACTGAGCCCCATTTTACGACCTTTCTTGCCCCGGTTGTTAAGTAAATCACTCCAGTTGTTAAATTAGTAACACGGTTGTTAAGTGAATCTGGCTTTCCCCATTGACTTGGCTTGTCAGAAGGTCACAAAAGGGGATCACGTGACCCCCCCTAGGATGCTGTGACTGTCGTAAATATGAGTCAATTGCCAAAGGTCTGGGTGACCATTGGGGATGCTGAAATGGTCATGTATGAAAAAGAGTCATAAGTCCATTTTTTCGGTGCTGGTGTAACTTCAAATGGTCATTAAGTGAATTGTTGTACATTGAGGACTGTCTGGACAGCAGTTTTATTTGCTGCAAATATGTCAATCTTCACATATGGACGGATGGATGCATGGATGGATGGATGGATAGAGAGATAGAGTAGATGGATAGATGATGGATGGATGGACCGACAGACAGATAGATAGAGTGGATAGACAGACAGACAGAATCGATGGATGGATGGATGGATGGATAGATGGATGGATGGATAGAGAATGGATAGATGACGAACAGA